>VMDO01006006.1:0-74896 GCA_007922755.1 Pedetes capensis | reverse complement strand
GGTCGGATACCGACTCGATGACACCTAACAACAACAACATAATAGGAATCTAGAAAAATAAGAAATTATCAGAAGTAAAATGGAGTGCACAATGTTGGCAAGTGGACTAATTGGTCTCTTTAAGGGGAAAAATTTTAGTACTTTGTAAGTTTAGTATTTTAAATTAGTGTTTTAAGTTAATATTTAGTATTTGAAACTAAAGCAACCATTTAATTCTTGTTTTACTTTCTGCATGCACTAGAGTGCGCACTGTCCATGGATGGGAAGTGGAAGTGTGATTTCTAGCTGAAACACCAGGTGGCGCAAGCCCCTAGTTTATCTCTGTCCCCGTCCAATAGTGAACCTGGTAAAACAGGAAAAAAAAAAAGCTTTCAAATTCAGGGAGCAAGCATAGGCAAGGAAGATGTGTTAGACAATACTCCAAAAACAAATTCTAAAACGCGAGAGACTTACATTGACGAATGAGTCCACCTCAGCCTCGGTGTGCAGACAAAAGACAGAAAATCCTGCCCCCCACACCGTTTTAAATGCAGCAGAGCAGGTTATATTTTCTTTAATCTCTGAAAAGGAGAAGGGATCTGCAAGGCTATACTTTCTAAACCACACTGTGCCTAATCTATGTTCTTTCTACAAACAGGGCAAATGTAATTCATGTTGTTTTTATCATGCGTTATACCTAGAATCGATATTGATGGACTTGTAGATAACATTGGTATAACTTTTAACTTAAACCTTTCTAAGCTTCCATTTTTTTCTTGTTCTTTGTTTTGTGTACATAAGGATTTAATGGTCCAGTGAGTCTGAAAAAAGGCTGTGATTGTGATTGCAGGAAATCTGGGAACCAAATTGCTTACAATGAATTAATTGCACGAACCAAATACATTGTTAGTCTCCTGTTTCTCTGACAGATTCAAAGCAGACTTTATTGGGAATGGTGCTTGGTAACTGGAGAAGGTTGGCAGCCTGTTCTTAGGATGACAGCCAGCCAGCTTCTACGTGACTCTTGAAGGGTGCCAGCTGCCACCCTGAAGAAGACTCGGGGCTTTAACAGACCAGCAGTCTTGAGAGTAAAGAGCTTACTTGATTGGAGTCACACTATATGATCAGGCCTTTGCAGCCTGCTGTGTTGTTGTTGTTAGGGGCCCCGAGCTGGTCCGACTCACAGCGACCCTCAAAGGATTTTCGATGGCTGGTTGTTTTAGCAATTGTTTCAGGGATGGGCTGCCATATCCTTCTTCCATTTTGGGGGTGCTAGGGATTTAACCCAGGGCCTCAGAGAGTACAGAGTGGTCCTCCACCAAAGGGCTGCAGGTGGCTGGAAGTCTGAAGAGCCAATTTTCTGAGGGTGTCCTACAACTTTGACTCAATGCCAACTTCAGCCCACCAGCCATCTTGCTCACGGGCCACAAGGCAAATGGAAAGGGAAGTGGTCCACCGGAGGCCTCTCTGTCCTGGGCCTTTGTCCTCTCAGGATTGAGGGGTATGTAAAGAAAGGGGGGACTGTAACGGGCAATTATAAACCGCCTTTACCAAAGAGCCTTGCAGAACCCCAAGAGGCCTCTGCAGGTCTCCAGCCCATGTCTTAAACCCACAGCCAGTTTGGATCAGCGAAGCTGCAATTGATGGTCCACTGGACCTCAGACAGCGACCTCCGGCAATGACAGGAAGCTTCCCGGAAACCCCCTGCAACACCAGAACTGAAAGGCAGCTTAATGATCACACCTCTTGTCCGTGCCCCTACTTTTCCTCTATTTAAACCTGAAGCTCTTGTAAGTTCTCTCAAGATGGGCTTGGAGTCACCTGTTCCCTTTCCCAGTGTGCTCACTGATGAAATCTCCTTTCTCTGCTTTGTTGTTGCTGTTGTTGTTGTTAGGTGCCACTGAGTTGGGTCTGACTCCTAGTGACCCAACATATAACAGAACGAAACGCTCCCCGACACTGTGCCAAGCTCAGCGTGTGTCAGTGCTTCTCTGCTATTTATAGAGTTTTTAATGACAGATTGTTTTGGGAGTGGGCTGTCGGGTGCTTCTCCCAAGCCTGCAGCACCTGGTATTGCCAGGCAGTCTCCTATCCAAGGACTAACCAGACCAACTCTGCTTAGATTACGAGATTAGACGGGATCAAACACCAGGGTGCCACGGCTGCAGACTTCTCTTCTTTAAAGAATTAAAAACAAAACAAACAAAACAAACAACCAACCACAAAGCCAAACACAAAGACCCAGTGCCTCAGTGGAGTCAGGCTCCTACCTCCCATGTGTCTGTCCGTGATGAGGTCAATGTCCAGGGTTAACTTCTGGCAATGCCTCGTGTCATGCCCACAACATACACACATGACGTCTTTCTCTATGACACGCTAGTGAGGGCAAAGGCTGTCCTCTGTGGCTGAGCCACAAATTGTGGGCTACGAGAGCCTCAGAACATCTCCAGTCCCTCCCAGCTTGCTCTAGAAATTCCTAGGGAGGGTCCTGCACATCCTCCTAAGAAGCCTTTCTGGCTCCCATTCCCAGTGTGCTCACTGATGAAATCTCCTTTCTCTGCTTTGTTGTTGCTGTTGTTGTTGTTAGGTGCCATTGAGTTGGGTCTTGTGGATCTAAAGCAGTGATGGTGGTGGGCCCATGGACTCCTTAGGGCTCCTTGGCTGGGTCTCCAAGCACTGAAAATAGCATCAGGGTTGTCAGGTCACCTAGGGATGTGCCCTGGCACTGCCCGCACCCGGCTGCTGCTCCATCCCAGCTGTGCCACTGCCAGGGGGCATCTTGAGGATCCTCGTTCCTAGGTCTCGTCTTCTATAGAGATAAATGTAGAAAGTAATATGGAGCCAAGAGAGGAAGGGAGGAAACACAGTCCTGAGCCTGCTCCGGTCAAGGGGTGTCTAGCCCCCCTCGAGTCCTGAGGTACACTGGGACTCTTGTATGACACGCTATGCCACACTAGGTTTGAGTCCATGAGGTCCAGGCAAGATGGCTCCTGCCCACTGCAGTGGGGGTGTGCCCTCCTTGAGTTTCTTCCTCCCTTCTCAAATTTTTTGCTGAGTCATAAGATGCTGATTGGCTAACCCAAAACGTTATGGAAACGTCACCAATTCTGATTGGCTACCTTATTTTGATTGCTTGCTTGTAAGCATGGTGCAGGAATCAAGTTGAGTTCTGAGCTACCATCCTGAAGGGCTCCTGGAGTGGTTGTGTCTCCGTTGCACTCAATGCCAGTGGGGTGTGGGGTTCCAATTCCAGGTTAAGGAGCCCCACAATCTGCAAGGTCCCTCTCAAGGCTGTGAGGGACTGCTCAGGCATCCCCGGCTGCGCGCAGCCTCTTACACCTCACAGGCTCTCCATGGAGGACAGAAGGCTGTGTTGCGTGGCCTTAAATCTGGGCATCTTTGGCTGAGGGTGACTTCCTTTGCATAAGCTGTTTGCTCCTCAGCAAATGAAGCCCACAGGGAACAAACCCTGTTAGCCTCTCCCTTCCCCTGGCTTGTTTGCTTGCTTTTTTTTTTTTTTTTTTTTTTTTTTTCTGGTACTGGGGATTGCAGGGCCTCACACCTTCATGCTGTGCAAGTACTGGACCACTGAGCTGCATCTCCAGCCCATTTTCTTTTTTACTTTTTGAGACAGGGTCTTGCTAAGTTACCCAGACTGCCTCTGGTCTCGAACTTGCAATCTTCCTGCCTCCGCCTCCTGAGCCCCTGTGATGACAGGCGTGTGCCACCCTGTCTGGCACCCCTTGGCTTTCTGAAATGCATGTTGGCTTCAAAGGTAAAAGACACCTTTTTGGCAATTATTTTATGTGGAGAGTGTAGGGAAAAATTGGGAGGAAATTGGCAAAAACCCCAAAACTGGGAAAAACGGCTTTTGAATATTTGGTTTGTAAATTAGAAATCTAGGGAAAATGAAAGTAACTTGGTTGCATGTTTGTACAAAACCCTTCCTGATTGGACAATTGGACTGAAAGCTGATTGGCTCAGGCCATTCCATGGGCGAGCTATATAAAGAGCTGCGCTATAGCAGCTCGACCCTTTTCGCCCAGACCATTGGCTAAGCAAGACCCTTTTCCCCCATTCTCACCCTGACCACTGATAAGGAAACAGCTTTCCTGCTCTCTCCCGGACCTTCAGTGAGGAAAGAACACTCTCCCACTGCGACCCTCAACAAGGAAAGAACCCACTCTTCGTCTGATCACCGATGAAGCAAGAACTGCCTCCTCATGACCACCGAGACCACCAACACAGGTGTTTTCCCCTGGAAGGCAAAAGCGCCTGAGGTTTCCTTTCTCCCATCTCTGCCGGTGTCCCGAGGGCTGCAGGAGTCCGAGCCCCTCACCCGAGGGTCCCAGGTGAATTGTGTTTAGTATCTGTGTCTCCCCCACTGCCTTTTTCTTCCCAATCCTGGGCCTCACTCATCACTCTACCAGCAGGCTCAGCTCCTGCTCATTCCTTAACCAACCTGGGATTGATTAAAACACTTCAAACCCCAAACCTACAAATCTAGGGTGTAACTGAGGATTTGAGGAGCAAGCAATGACCCTCCTTCCCGGACACCATGCTAAATCACAAAATGCCCTTACAACAATGTGACTGTGATGTGGTATCCCAGCTTGGCCCATTGTGTCCACAGCTACAGCTGGTGTCTTCTGACCCCTTAGCATCTAGGCAACCCTTCAATCCCCCAAATAGGCCCTTTACCATTTCATCTTAAAGATGAGCACAGAAGGGCCCAGGAGAGACCATGTCACCTCCCCAAGCACCTCATGGGCCTGGCAGACGAGCATCTGGAAGTCCAGCCTCTTCCCCGTGACTCAAGCTGGAGCCACAGGCTGGGCTTCAGCCTCGCCATTTGTTCAGAGCTCGCCACGCACTGGTCCCACCTCACACCAGGTTCCTCTTTGAAAATTGAATTGGAAATTGAATGGCCAGGACTCAGGACACCAGGTTCTTCCTGCCTGGCCTCCATACATCATTTGCTGAGAGCTCCTATTGCACCTTTGCTCACCTTTTGAGACACCTGCCTGCCCAAGATGGGCCCCTAACCTCACCTCTGGCCTTTGATCAGTGGAAGATGCCCTTGATAAAGTGACCAGGCTCAAAGCTGCGGGCCGTGGTGCACCCTGTAATCCCAGAGGCTTGGGAGGCAGAGGCAGGAGGATTGCAAGTTCGAGACCTGAAGCAGTCTGCATAACTTAGTGAGACCCTGCCTCAAAAAGTAAAAAAAAAAAAATAGGCTGAGGATGCAGCTCAGTGGTCCAGCACTTGCAGAGCATGCAAACGTGAGGCCCTGGGTTCAACCCTCAGTACCACACACACACACAAAAAGACACCAGGCTCATGGTATTTCATGTTTTCTTGCTGAAACCTCAGCTGCCAGGCAGTGTTGCCCTGAGTGTCCACCACCCTCCGGGACAAGGCTAGGGCTGGTTCCTCACCCCGCTATCTGCCATCTTTCTAAAAAACTGTAGCCATATCTTCTGAATTCAGGGATCTAGTCACAGGCTTCCGTCACTCTAGAAGTTTTTCCCATTAGAAATCCAGGAGTTAAACTATAATAAATGAAGAGGGAGGTGGAAGCCCATGCTTGTTTAAATGTGTGATTTTGGAACGGCAGATGATGGCGGTACCATAGAGCACGTGTGTTTAAGGACGCTGTTTTGGTTCCTGTGTTTAAAGGGTCTCCCTGGGCACTGCTCACGTGGAAGCCCGATGCTCCACATCAGGAGAAAGTAGACGGCGGCCTGAGGGGCCCGGGTGCTGGCCATCCTGCCATCAGGGCAACATGGTCCCTGTGGGCAGTGTGGCCTCTGCCACACCAGGGGGCTGCGATGTGTGCGCTTGATGGTGCTTAGTCGTGCAAACGTACAATGCACCTCAAACACACATGCACACATGCACACACCCAGGCACACACATTGCACAGACCACATGCACACACAGATACACAACACACCCTCCAGACCATATACACCCCAGACCCCATACCACATCTACACACCAAACCCATATGTGGTACACACCTTCTTCTTAGATCCACAGTTCTTACACTGCTCCATTACCTCTCCCGGCTGACACCAAGGACCAAATCATTGCTCTTGGAGAAATGTGGTCCTTTTCGTGGCCACAACAAGGCACCATCAAGGTTAGTGGTGAGTGCTGCAGTGGACATTGCACTGAGTACAACCTCCCCTGCCCCAGGGAGCCACTGAAGCAACCCCAGAGCTCTGCCAGCGTCTGGTTGAGCAAATGCCTGCATCTGGCCTATGCATGCCAAACATCAAAGCCAACAGAAAACCCAAAGTAGGGGTCTGTTCTGCGATCATCTGGGCTGACAGTGTTCAAATCACTGGGTCCCTGTAAGAATTCTCTAAACCTAAGATTCTTGGGACAGTAGACATCCATTAACAAGTATGGGTTGATTGCCAATGCTGGGTGACTGAGGAAGATGCAGATCAGGGACTCGGTGGGCCTCAGCCCACAGGGACCTGCCTTCCCATTTGTGGGGGGCTGAAGATGATTCCATGGGTCATCTGCTTGTGCCACCCCCACAGCCAGATCTGCGCCTGAGCCTTCACAATACTCTCTGCCACGGGGATTTCCTTTGTGGCCAAGTCTGCCTGGCCTGAATGTAGCGCAAAATGGAAATGTCCAAGGATCCCTTTCCCTGGAAGCGACAGGGGACAGCAGGCAGGAGAAACAGAACAATGGGCCCTCCACAGCCACGGGTGCCAGGCATCTTCTGAAATATGCATATCAACGTGAGCTTCCTCTGAGACCAGATGGTCACCATCTCCCCAGTAGACGCCATCCTTTGTAAATAGCATGGTTGCTGGAGATCATGTTCTCTTGAAAATGGCCTGGTTTGTAACCTGTAGCACCTTTACGTCTACAGCCATAGTCCTCGGTCATCTGATCCTGTCAGATCTCTGAAACTAAGCAGGGTCGGGCCTGGTTAGTCCTTGGATGGGAGACTGCCTGGGAGCACCAGGTGCTGTAGGCTTGGGAGAAGGACCCGGCAACCCACTCCCAAAAGTCAATCTGCCATTGAAAACCCTATGAACAGCAGAGAAGCACTGACAATAGTGTTTCGCCTGTTGTACGCAGGGTCGCTATGAGTCAGATACCAACTCAATGGCACCTAACAACAACAACAACACCTTTACAAAAGGTCTGTGACCAGTGATTCATTTCACAAATGAAGACAACTGGCAGGTCGCAGGCGCTCCCATGTCCCCGCTAAGGAAAGAGGATTCTCACTTGAGCCAGACCCCCGCCTGCAATAAACAGAAAGATCTGTTTTACAGCCCTGGTGGGCCAGCCTGGGCTGAGGGATGAGGAAGATCTGCCAACTTGATGACAAATTAAACAGAGAAGAGGAGTATCTGTCCCCTTAATAAGATGGGGACTTGTTCTTGTTAGGTGCCCTTGAGTCGTATCCAACTCATAGACACCCTCTTTGGGTTTTCAATGGCTGATTGTTTCGGGATTGCCTCTAGAGTGGATTGCCACATTCTTCTCCCATTTTTGCGGTGTTGGGAATCGATCTCAGGACCATCAGAGACTGCAGAGTAGTGCTCTACCAACTGAACTAAATCCCAGCCCAAGATGGGGACAAAGAAACCCCCAAATCCCTCCCCTAGATGCAGAGTCCTCAGACTCTGCAGTGTCCAGACGTCCACAGACGTTTTCAGCAAGGTCCACAGCTCTAGGCAGAGCACGCGGGGCCCAGGTGTCCCCAGCTGCCACAGTCCTTAGCAGAGTCCACCATGTCCTGTCACCCACGATTCACACCAATGGCTCCAGTTCTCAGCTGTGTCCAGAAATCCACAGTGTCCACTGTTTGAAGCGTCCCCAGCTCTCAGCAATGTCTACAGTCCTCAGCAATGTCCAGAGCAACCTGCAGAAGTCCACGGTCACCTGCAGATGTCCTCAGTTCCACATGGAAGTTTGGAGCCACCTGCCGCCCCATTGCTGGGCCTGTCCGACTCCTGCCCCAAGGCAGAAGAATAAACGCAGCCGGCCCTGGATCCTCGCTGCTGCACCACCTGCCTTCTGATTTCTGTGTCAGAAAGCCTCGCTTTCTCTCTCGGTCTTTCCATCTCCGCTCTCGTTGCCTGGGCCTGGATCTCCAACTTCTTGCTCCAGCACTTCTTCCCTGACTTTAATAAACTTTCCTCCAAGTTACCTTTTTGGACCATTTAAAAACTCATTTGTTAACGAGACCAAGGAGCCATTGAAGCACCCCTGCTGGTACCTCGTCCACAAATAATGGGGAAAGCGCTGGTGAATAAACCCCTAGCTCCCTGCGCTTGGCTGGGACAACTGTGTTCCATGTTGTAGGACTCAGCTCTAGTGCCCACAGCGGTACCGGAAGTGATAATAATCACTTTTCAACCTCCATATCTTTCTAATCCCCTTTCCCCATTGGTGACTCCTGGGATCATCTTCAACAACTCCCATCTAAATCCTTGTCTCAGAATCAGATAAAATTAGAACTGATCTTGTTAAAAAGAAGAGCAGCAATGGACCCTGCTGATGGGCCACGCCACTGTCTTGTCTTCCCGCCACAGAAGTCTCTGAAGAATCTGCCTGGAATTCCCAGAAGCCGCTCAGAACTCAGTTCATCCCAAGGCCCAGTGAAGGGAACCAGGGGTTCTACCAGGGTATTAGGCGCGAGGGAGAGGAATGAACCAGGAGACGTCATGGAAGTGGAAGCAGTAGGTCTTGGCATGTCCTTCTGTGTAGAAAGCAAAGCTTGATCATATGCACGTTTACTCTTCATTCATCTAAGCCCAAACCCTGTGTTTCATCTGGGGTTCTCCATTATGCAATTCTCCCAACTATAATTGGTGTTGTTAGGTGCTGTTGAGTTGGTGTCCGACTCATAGTGACCCTACATCCAACAGGCGAAACACTATTGTCAGTGCTTCTCTGCTGTTCATATGGTTTTCAATGATGGATTGTTTTTTGGGAGTGGGTTGCCAGGTCCTTCTCCCAAACCTATAGTATCTGCTGTTTCCAGGCAATCTCCTATCCAAGTACTAACCAGGCCGTACCCTGCTTAGCTTCCGAGATCTGATGGGATTGGACACCACAGTGGTACAGCTGCAGGCTTTAGGTGCACAGACATAAAATGTACTGAAGTGAACGGAACTTACATGTGCAGTGCTGCACAGAAGGTTGGGAGGAACCAGGGACCATGCTCAGGCCCATGGATGCCACATCTTTCTCTGCAGTTTGCTCCCTCCTTCCCCCTCTCCCATGATAAGGTGATCACAGAGCTCAGGGCAGGGGACTTGGCACGTCAGGGTGGCCAATCCATGGTTTTAAGCACAGCAACAAGTTTGAGGAAAGAAAGACAGATGAGTCTTTGAGTTGGGAGTTCATTTCAGGTAGAGTTAAGAGAAAGCAGTGGGCTCACAGGTCAGAGTGCAGGATTCAGGGATTCAGAACAATAGGGAGTGAAGGCAATGAATGCACACTGCTTTTTAGCTTCACTGTACATCAGCAGAATTTGAATCCAGAGTCACACAGCTTATATCAGTCCAAAGTCTGAAGACCAGGGGATCCACGCTCCCAGGCTGGAGGCCTTCCCGCCTGCCACACCTCTGCATTTGCCTTATGTGGGTTTCCAGAAAGGAAAGAGAAGAATGAGAGAGCCAGCAAAGCCCCGGTATCGGCATCCAATCCGTCATAGGAAAGGAATGTGTAGGGAAATTATTCTCTGACTCAATAGCCTCTTGTGAAACACTGTGGCTCTCGGTCTACCTTATCCTTCGTGGCTTTTGGTTGTTTTACATTCTGAATCCCATTCCTAGCTTTGTTCCTAACTGGGGAAAATGATCAGTGGCAGACATACCACAGTGACTTCAGCATGGTATTTAAACACATGGAAGCGAGTCAGACTAACGGGCCCGCATTTAACCAAGAAAATCTTATTCTTTCCTTTGGCGTTTGCATCTCTGACCTGTTGACTCCTCTTCCAGAGCCTCCTTTGAAGCTGGGAACTCGATGTGGCGAAGGGGACATGTTTAAGTGTGCATAATTAAATTTTTTTTTTAGTTTTAGTTCCTGTTATTTTTTCAGAGCATGTGCCTCTTTTAGTTGTTTTTATTTTGCTTTGTTTTGATTTTGTTTTTTTAGCTCTAGGGTCTCTGATTGCCAAACTAATTTTCTCTCTGGATCCCCTGTTGGTTTCAGATGACAGGGCTCTCAGAGCTTGGCTCTGTTAGTTTTCAGGAGCCTTGGACTCATTGTCTTGTGGCCTTCCTGCCTCCTGCTGTGCCCTTGTTATAGTCCTATCCCAGGACTTCCCAGAGCTCCAGTTTCCCTCTCTGCCCAGTTGCCTTCCGTGTATTTTATTTAGAGATAAGGCCATGCTTTTGCGTCTGAGGGAAGCAGGGCTGACTGAGCTGACTTAGTGGGGAAGTATCCCTGGATATTTGCCAGGAGCTGTAGCCCTGTGGCATCTGATCCCCTCAGATCTCAGAAGCTAAGCAGGGTCAGGCCTGGGGAGTACCTGGATGGGAGACCGCCTGGGAACACCAGGTGCTGCAGGCTTGGGAGAAGAGCCCGGCAACCCACTCCCAAAAATCAATCCGCCATTGAAGACCCTATGAACAGCAGAGATGCACTGACAATAGTGTTTTACCTGTTGTACATAGGGTCGCTATGAGTCAGATATGGACTCGACAGCACCTAACAACAACATCCCTGGATAATCCTGTCGCAAAGGAAGGGGATGTCCTCAGAGACTATGTGAGCCTGTCACAGACAGCTCATCATTTTCTCCCAGTCCTCCAGGGGAGATTCAAGCTTCTCCATTGCATGTCAGGGACACAGCGCCAAGTACTGTGCTGTGAACCCAGTAGGCTGTCACCTAGAATCGGTTGTCACAAACACCAACATATACAATGGAGACCATGGATCGGCCCAGCACCTATGTGATTGTTCTGCTTACGAGCGCCGCAGACCAGAACTCTGGTGGCCAGGAAATGTGGGCTTCATGTTCACGCTTGGCTAATGGAGAACAAGGAAAACCAGGCCTGATTCATAAAGACCCGTCCTGCAGAAGGTTGGGCTAACTTAAAAACAGGATCCCAAACAAAACATCAAGGTCAAGGCTCTTCTGTTGGCACCAGAGAACGGCTCCGCTGCCAGAAAGGAAGCTCTGTGGAACGCAATAACAAGCCTAATTGGTGTGTGTAGGGGGTTCTTGTTTTTTGACAGAGCTGGTGATCAAACCCAGGGCTCCACCCATGCTAAGCAGGCACCATCACTGAGTTACACCCCCAGCCCTTGGTTGTTTTTAAATGAACCTTTAGAAAATGTTTTCATTTAAATTCTGCCCCTTGAGAATTTTTCTCAGACGACCAGCAGCAAGTGATTCATGAATCAAACAATAATAACGTTACGTCCTATAAATTCGCTATTTAAAAATAATAAACAAATGTGCTTTTTTTCCAATTAAGAGATTCTTTATAAGGAATTTCTTTGACACTAACTACCCAGCCCCAAAGGCAGTCCCTCCACCTAATTCCTTATTAGTCTACAGCTCTCTCGCCAATGGAGTGAAGTTATAAATTAAAAGAAGAAACTTTCCTTGGGTGTAATGAATCCCAGGCCTTGAGAGAAAGATGGGCAAAGTTCTCGTTGCTTCTGCTTTCAATCCTTTAATCGTCTTTTGGAGAACTTTCTTCAAAGCGTGGCTCAGCTTTCGGGAACTCTGGAGAGCGTTCAGGGAAAAAGCACAGAAGTGATAAATAATTTGACAATGAGGATCAAAGCGAACGCATTAGGATAAATGGGAATGTTTAGTCTAGAGTTGAGGGGAGTGCGTGGAGACATACTTTCCCTGTGTCATAAACAGGCCGAGAACAAGGTTTTTTTCAGCACAGGGTAAGGAAGTCAGAGCAAGTGGAGAGAGGCAGAGGCAAGTGATTTGGCTTTAACTAATACAAGTTTTCATTTTTTGAGAAAAAACAGTGGAATGCTGAGGGATTCAGGAGTTTATTTTCAGATAATCCAGTCCAATCTGCAGGTGAAGAGCATAGCAGTATCCGTCACACAGAGTAGAGAATTTGTGTCTCCCCATAATGCAGAGTCAGGAATACTTTTGTAATAATAGAAGTAATAACAATGCATGCTTCTAACAGGAGCTTAATTTCCAACACAGGTGGATCACATGACTGTTCAGGTCCAGCGCAGATGCCCCCATGACGGCTAACACAGTGCGCCCACCCATGAGCGCCCTTCTACACAGTTCACATGACAGACTTGATCTACTCTGCCCAACAGCCAGAGGAAGGACATGCTGTCCTTTCCCTAGTTTTGCAAGTGTGGAAACTGGGTGGGGTGTTCAATTATTTTACCTAACATCACCTGTTGAACTCATAAACGAGAGCACAAGGGTTTGAACCTGTGTCCTCTGAGACGTGACCACCAAATGCGATCAATGTGCAAGAGATGGGATTTAACACCTACAGGGGATGAGGGGCAAGAGCAGGAGGGGAGGGCGGGGAGAGCCTTCCCATGGACTTGCAGATGAGAAACCTGCAGAGGGCGAGGGGCAGGAGGACAGCAGCCCAGGTGTGAGGAAGTCTTGGCCAGGGCCAGGGTGGGGGTCCAAAGCCTGGGAGAAACTCAGAGTGGGCATCAAGGACCTGGGTAGATGGTGCATGGTGCTCAGTGACTGCCTAGGGGCATCTAGAAGCGTGGCCTGTCGCAAATGCAGGGCGGGAGCCAAGGCAGAACTGGGAGCCTAGTAGACTCTTGTTTAGGGAGATCTGTGGAACAACCCAGAACCCAAGGTAGCTGGCCCCCAAGGCACGCTCTTGGTCATACTGTTTTGCTTCTCTTCTTGGCCACATACTTTAAGGATGTGCAGTGAAGGACAGGACCTAACCCATTTGTGTTAAAAGATCTGAGTGGTGCAGGGTGACCTTTCATTAGCAAGCTCCAGGGGGTGCCATTCACACCAATAACAGCCATAGCAGAGAGCTCTGGAGGAAACAGGTCAGCTGTAAACTTCCAGGCCAAACGTACCATCAGTGTTGCTCTGGGATGTCCTCACCACGTTACCATTGAGCAATTTCCAGCCAATATATTTAAGTCTTTATTCAACACTTATTAAATATAAGGCACTAGTTTAAGTGCGCCTGCAGCCGTAGGCCTGTGGCATCTGATCCCGTCAGATCTCCGAAGCTAAGCAGGGTCCGGCCTGGTTAGTCCTTTGATGGGAGACCGCCTGGGAACACCAGGTGCTGTAGGCTTGGGAGATGGACCCAGCAACCCACTCCCAAGAAATAATCAACCATTGGAAACACTATGAATAGCAGAGAAGCACTGACAATAGTGTTTTATCTATTGGATGTAGGGTCTCTATGAGTCGGACACTGACTTGAGGGCACCTAACAACAACAATAACAACAACAATTTCACCCATAACATTATCCTATAAACAAAAACTTTGGTATTAGTATTTACTATCTTAGTGAAGTTTTAATTTTACATGAGCAATAATTTATCCCCAAATCTCTTAGGTAGTGAGATCTTTGCAGAGAACATCAGCTTAAAGCCCTACATATTGATATCATTAAATATGATAGTAAACATTTCTGTACATTAGAACATAATGTTGAGGCTTCCAACTAAAGTCCACATTGGCCAGCTTCCTGTCACTATAACAAAGTACCTGAGAGAATCAAGTTACTAAGGAACAAGGTGCATTAGGGCTTAAGGTTTCAACGCATAGTCACTTGGCCTCATTACTTTTGGGCCTGTGGTGAGGCAGAACATCACGGTGGGAAGACAGGGCAGAGGGAAATGTTCACCTCATGGCAGCCAGGAAGCAAAGCAAAAGGGGGAGGGTGAAGTCCAGACACCCTTCAAGGGCACGCCTCCCAAAGACCTAACTTCCTCCCGATAGGCTCCACCTCCTTAAGGTTCCACCACCTCCCAATAGTGCCACAGGCTGGGGACCAAGCCTTCAACCCATGGGCCTTTGGGAGAGATGTACCCAAGCCATAGTGAAGTCCTAGACTAATAAAATACACAGACACACGTACAAAATACATACACATATGTTTGTGTATCTTAAGATTGGAAAAACTCATACATCCTCACCCCTGCTTCCTGGTCTTCCTGAATCAACAGAGCCTCGTGTTCAAAAATTCTGTTCAAGTCTGCTGTAATTTAAAATCACGCTGTTCTCAGAGAAATTTCCAAGCTAAGAGCTGACGTGCTAACTCCAGTTTCAGAGTCCTTCAGATCACAGGGGTCTGTCCCTTCATCTTTTCCTATGTAGCCAGATGGAGGAGACCAGGAGTGGCAGCTGGATGCTCTCAGGGACCAGCTGCTGAGCAGTTTAAACATGGAGCTAGCCATGACTGGCCATGAAAAATACATCCCATCCCACATGCTCTAATTGTCATGTGACAGTCATACCATCCCATCCAGAGGTCAAGGTCTAAACTCCTCCTCTTCAAGATGAGCCGAGTTCAGTAACTTGCTGCTAGTGAGCAGGATGTCCTGGAAACAAAGCCATGGGACTTCTGAGATGATCATGAAAGGTCATGCGGCCACCCCTTTCCTTCTCTTCCTCCATTGTCATTGTCTCCTCCTCCTCCTCCTCCTCCTCCTCCTCCTCCTCCTCCTTCTTCCTTTTGCTCCTTCTCCTCCTCCTCCTCTTCCAACTCTTCCTCTTCTTCCTTCTCCTCCTCCTTCTTCTTGTTCTCTCTCTCTCTCTCCCTCTCTCTCTCTCTTTCTCTCTCTCTCCCCCTCTCCTCCCTGGATCCCAGTCCACAAGTAGAATCCATATGTGAGTATGTGAGCTGGCAACCAAGCCAGATTCTTAACCAGTAACCAGCATCAACCTGCAGACAAATGCATGAAGGAGACAGACATGGAGCAGAGGGACACTGACCCTGCTGTCTTTTCCTGACCACCAAATTCTCTTGGGCTTGGTACCTGATTGTTTTATGCTCCTAAGTTCCCAGTTACTATAGCTTCTTACTATTATAATAGTACTATTACTATAGTGCTTGCAGCCTTAGCCCCGTGGCCTCCAATCCCGTCAGATCTCGAAAGCTAAGCAGGGTCGGGCCTGGTTAGTCCTTGGATGGGAGACCGCATGGGAATACCAGGTGCTGTAGGCTTGGGAGAAGGACTTGGCAACCCACTCCCCAAGAAAATCAATCTGCCATTGAAAACCCTATGAATGGCAGAGAAGCACTGACAATAGTGTTTCACCTGGGTAGGGTGGCATGAGTCGGATACCGACTCAACGACACCTAACAACAAGAACAACAATTATTACAGTACTATGGGAATGTAACTGGAATACCACATGTCCTGCAAAATCGCAAAATGTGAAGCTAGGTTCTGTAGGTGTCCAATTTGTTCATGTTGGTGAAACATTTTCCTAGCCTCTGAGAAAGACGATCTTTGAGAAGCCATGAAGAAGGAGTTATTACTTCTTATTCCTAAAGGCTCTTAAAACCTAAGGAGTTTCAGGGTGTTGATCATCAAAGCATTTAACACCAAGGCCTCTCATTTCAGGGTCGATGGCCTGGCTACTGCTTTGTACTTTATGGTGGACTACACTAACACTTAGTTCCCTTGAAACTAATTAATTCCAGTTTCCTCTCAGGTGACCACGTGCAGAATATTGACCAGTCACTTTTACAAACAGAACAGCTTACTAAAGGTGATTGTCGTGTTTTGGAATTCACACTTGTTTGGGTAGTTAGCATACTCTGTATTATTGTTGGGAAGAAAACTTGCTGTCTGCCTCCCCCTGGAGTTTTCTTTCTTCCTTTCTTCTTCATCCCATTGTCCTTTCTTCTTTACTTCTTTTATTTCTTTTTGAGTGAATTCTATCTGTATCTGAGTGGCAAAGACAGACAGAGATTGCTTTGGGAGTGGATCGCCATGTCCTTCTCCCGTCTTTGCCATGCTGGGGATCGAACCCGGGTCCTCAGAGAGTTAGGAGCAGCGCTCTACCAACTGAGCTACCCTCCAGCAAAGCCTTAGGTTAGAAGATGGAAATTTAGATCATATAATTGAGAACAAGGCCATTTTGGCGGTGGTGGAAAGTTAGAAAGACAGCAGAGATGGGAATGGAGACAACAGTATGTCTGCTTAGTTATTATTTTTACACTTGTTTCTAATTTTTGAACCCATTTAGACCTCCTAATTATGTTTACAGAAAGTGTCAAGTTTAAAATTCACTTTTCCCAAACTGCCCTGTTCTCACATTTCTATACCCCCTTTGTTGTTGTTGTTAGTTGCTATTGAGTCAGTATCCGACTCATAGCGACCCTGCATATGACAGGAGAAACACTATTGTCAGTGCTTCTCTGCTGTTCATAAGGTTTTCAATGGCAGATTGATTTTTGGGAGTGGGTTGCCAGGTCTGTTTCCCAAGCCTACAGCACCTGGTATTCCCAGGAAGTCTCCCATCCAAGCACTAACCAGGCCCAACCCTGCTTAGCTTTGGAGATCTGACGGGATGGGATGCCACAGGGCTATGGCTTATTCCCTTTGGTTCTCATATAATGCATCACCTTTTATATGGTGTTCTGATGACCCAGTGGGGTCTTCCCAGATCCAAGTTCACTCTTCTTTTTGTGGTGGGAATCGTGATTTTAAAAGTGTACTATTCATTGGTCAGTTTAAATAATTGTTCTAAAAATGTATTCCTCCTGCCTTGCATTTGATTGACATTTTCTTTTTTGGGTGTCTCTGTTTCCTTATCTAAGTTAGCTTATGGTTAATCATTCTATGAACTTAAGAGCAATTTGATTTGAGAAAAATAAAGTCTTCCTTTCCTGTAGTTGCCAAGGCAGGTGGGGGTCTGGAACTTAGAGAATGTGCTTCCTCCTTTGAGCTGGATTGAGCTTTGCAAACCCGCTCGCGAGTTTTAGATTCTTGCCTGGTTAAGAGACGCCACAGAAAGTAAATAGCAGAACCAGAAACTGAGGCCACAAAGTGAACGTGAGCGTTAGTCCTTCTTTACACTAAGGCTCTGTGGTGGAGGAATTACAGAAAACCAATCGTAGCTCTTTTATTTATGTTTTATATTTATGTTTATATATTTATGTTTTATATTGTGTATTATAAAATATATTTATGTTTTATATTTATGTTTATATATTTATGTTTTGTATTGTGTATTATAAAATCCAGAAGATTTGGCTTAAAGTATCAGGCTGGACCTTTTCTACACTGAAGACTCCTGTTTTCACTAGAGGATATAATCAGCTCCGGGATGGGGTTGGGGGAGCCGGGGCCGGGGGTAGGCCTCCTCCTTGATCCCACACCTTCTGCCTCTTCAGCCTGGCCACTCTCTCAGCCCTGATTCCCAGCATGCTAATACCGTTACTGCCTCATCTTACCCTTAATTGGCAGCGTGCTTCTGAGATCACACATAACCACGACCCAGGCCTCACGCATAGGTCAGCCCCTGCCCGGAGATGTATTTTAGCACCACTATACCGGTTAAGCCTGCAGCCCTAGCCCTGTGACATCCAATCTTGTCAGATCTCGGGAGCTAAGCAGGGTCGGCCCTGGTTAGTACTTGGATGGGAGACTGCCTGGGAACACCAGGTGCTGTAGGCTTGGGATAAGAACCCGGCAACCCACTCCCAAAAATCAATCAACCACTGAAAACCCTATGAGTAGCAGAGAAGCACTGACAATAGTGTTTTGCCTGTTGTACTCAGGGTGACTAAGAGTCAGATACCAACTTGATGGCACGTAACAACAACAACAATACTGGTTAAGGCTTAAGACAGAACACAGCAGACAAACAAATAGGAACCCTCCTTGGACCCCACGGCCGCCCAGAACTGCTGCCCTAATTTCTCTTTTCCCTTTCCTAGCAACATTATCAACAGAGTCATGTATGGTCTCTGTGTTCACTTCCTTGGCCATCATGACATGGTTCTAGCCCCAGAATTCCTTCTACAATTCTCCTCCATGTCCCCAAAAATTTCTGTGTGGTCCAGTCCAGGTACAGCCACGTGTCGCTTAATGGCAGGATGTGATGTGAGAAAGACGTTTTTAGGCAACTTTGTCATGCAGATAATTGAGTTGCTGGGGGCACTGACACACGGTATTAGGTGGTTTTGGTCTTTGCTCCTGGGGGGCCATCGCTGGATCCAAAGTTGCAATAAACACAGAATGTCTGAGGTGCTGGGGGTGTCACATGGCCAGCTTTTACCCGTCATCTTTTTTTTTTAAATTTAAATAGAAGGCACATACTCTAATGATTGAAAATATAGTATACAATAAGCCGCCTGCAGCCATAGCACTGTGGCATCTGATCCTGTCAGATCTTAGAGGCTAAGCAGGGTCGGGCCTGGTTAGTATTTGGATGGGAGACCGCCTGGGAACACCAGGTGCTGTAGGCTTGGGAGACAGACCTGGCAACCCACTCCCAAAATCAATCCGCCATCGAAAACCCTATGAACAGCAGAGAAGCACTTACAATACTGTTTCACCTGTTGTACATAGGGTTGCCATGAGTTGGGCGCGGACTCAAGGGCACCTAACAACAACAACATACAGTAAGTACATAACCCCACAGCTCACTTGTTATCAAGTATTACACACTGTACGTAAGTGTACGTGCTGTGCTTTATGACTGGCAGCACAGCAGGTGCATCGCCACCAGTATCACCGCACCCACATAAAGAGTGCATGGCTGAGACATGGCGAGGCCATTAGGATTTTTCAGATCCATCATAATCTTATAGGCTCACCGCTGTCCGTCTGTGCAGTCCCTTGCTGACCCTATGCCACCCATGACCTGTGACGGTGCCCTCTGAAGCCCTCCCCTTGGGGATCGCTCTGTATCTGCCAGCCCAGCTAACCATTTCCTGCACTGAAAGCGCTTATGTCTTTTCCTTTTTATTTCTCTGGGTTTTATCATCGGTCTCCAGCAGTTCTTTAAGTTTTTACTGCTGGGGTCTCTTCTTCAGCTTAGCCTCTCACTTGGTGGAACGCGTCCAGGAAGGTCCTAGGGCTCCTTCTTCACCTCCGTTGTCTCCGAAGGGAAACAAGCAAGTCCTTGGGCTAGAGAGGCCATCAGTATGCAGATGCCTCCTTGGCTCTCCTTTTTATCCCTGACCACTCTTCTAAGCTCCAGACTTGGAAAGCCAACTATAGATCTGGCTCTCTAGGCGGTATCTCAGATATACATTAATTGTCTCCTAGTTTTCAACCTGCCTGCAGCTGTAGCCCTGTGGCATCGGATCCTGTCAGATCTTGGAAGCTAAGCAGGGTTGAACCTGGTTAGTACTTGGGTGGGAGACCGCCTGGGAACACCAGAAGCTATAGGCTTGGGAGACGGACCTGGCAACCCACTCCCAAAAAATCAATCTGCCATTGAAAACCCTGTGAATAGCAGAGAAGCACTGATAAAATGTTTTACTTGTTGTACGTAGGATTGCTATGAGTTGGACACCGACTTGATGGTACCTAACAACAACAGGTTTTCAACGTGCCTTCCCCCACCCCCAGTTGTCCCAATCAGAGATAACAGCATTGACTTCCCACCCAGGAATTCAGGTCCTGATTTCGCTTTCCCAATCCAACCGTGAGTCAGGTGGCTCTACCTTCAAAACACAGCTCAACTCCACCTACCTCAGCCCATCTGCACTGCCATTGCCTGATCTAAGCCACCATCTGCTTGGATGACTTCTCTGGCCTCCGCGTGGCTCTCTGCTTCTGCTCTCCCCTATAATTCATCCCCACCCAGCAGCGAGAGAGTGGCGTCAAAAATGCCAATCAGGCCATGTCATTTTCATGCTAATAACCTCCAGGTATTTCCTTTCCAACAGCTCTTATGATAAAATACACTGTTTCCCCCAGTCTATGAGACTCTTGTCTACTTGATCCTTACTGAACTCCATCTCACTGGTCCCTTTGGGCTGTCTTTCTGCTCCTCTAATACGCCACGATGTCTTCCACCTCAGAGGTTTTGCATAATGTTCTCTCTTGTGCCTTTGAATAGCTGGTCCTTTCTCATTTGCCTGGTCTTAGTTTTTGTTGGGCTGGGATTTAGCTCAGTTGGTAGAGCGCCGCTCTGCAGTCTCTGAGGTCCTGAGTTTGATTCCCAGCACCGCAAAAATGGGAGAAGGACATGGCAACCCACTCCCAAGACAATCCTGAAACAATCTGCCACTGAAAACCCTATGACAGTCACTATGAGTCAGACACAACTCGATGGCACCTAACAACAACAACAACAACAACAGTTTTTGTTACTGCTGGATCTTTAGAGCAAATCTCCCTGGCGACTCTTTCAAGGAAGCCCGCCCTCTCCGCACCAAGCCCAGTTCATTCCATGAAAGCTCTTACCATCAGCCTCTGATCATGGGCTCCTCTGTTTCTTTATTTGTTGTCATTTATTTCCAGAGGAACATGGTCCCCAGAAGATTAGAGACTTGCTTGGTCTCATTCGTAACTGTATCACTGCTGCCTAAAACAGCACCCATTACCAACAGATGGTCGATAAATACTTCTTGAATGAATCAACCAATTTTTAGGTCATTCGACCCATTTGTTTTTCTTTGATTAGATGACAATCTGCTTGTGGATTTTAAAGAGTCCAACCATTAGAGGGGAGAACATATTTCATTTTCAATTTAAACAGGTGTCCTGAGGACGGAGTTCTAACACATTAGAGGGAGCCTTTTGCTTTTTTTTTTTTTTTTTTTTTTTTTTTTTTTTTTTTTACTTTTTGAGACAGGGTCTCACTGTTATGCAGACTGACTCTGGTCTCGAATTTACAATCCTCCTGCCTCCACCTCCCGATCCACTTGGATTACAGGTGTGTGCCACTGCACCCAGCTAGGCTTTTGCTTTTAAGTCTTAACTTTGAAGCAGCACATCTCTTAATGATGGCAAATAATTGAAGATTACGTTATGACAGCAATCCCATTTTCACTAGCAAACATTTCCAAATCTTTCCTATTTTTTGTTTTTTCTGTGAATTTTATTTTATCCGAATTCAGAACATAGTCATAACTATGGAAGCTGTTGCTTGGATATGATTTTCAATTGTTGAAATTCTAGAAATCCTACAAAATTAACATTTTTGTTTATTTCAAATGCATTGGTTCCAAGACTATGTCAGGCTAACGCTTCTTATTCTCGAGAATTACAAAATAAAGATGTTGATATGGAGTTCATTGTCTGGGGAGATGAAATTGTATCTATAAAACACTGATGTAATGCTATGAGCTCATAATATAAATGGATACTAAATCATTTTGTGGCACATTATGTTATTAAAATATTTCTGGTACAATAAGAAAGAAAAAAAAATAAAACAAAGTTGCAACTAATGGGTGTGTGGCTTCTAAGGTACTACTCAGCAGTCCAAAATCCTAACTTGAGGACATGAGTGGGAGAACTGACAGGTGTGTTAAGCTAACCCAGACAATGGAAGAGAAGGACCCCTACAACATCATCAGAAAAGAAGGGATCTAAACATAAAACACTTCTGATCAAAGTGAATTATCCAATGTAAAATACTCTTTGATTAAAGAAAAAGAGCCTGCAGCTATAGCTCTGTGACATCCGATCCCATCAGATCTCGGAAGCTAAGCAGGGTCGGGCCTGGTTAGTACCTTAATGGGAGACCTCCTGGGAAGACCAGAAGCTGTAGGCTTGGGAGAAGGACCTGGCAACCCCCTCCCAAAAATCAATCTGCCATTGAAAACCCTATTAACAGCAGAGAAGCACTGACAATAGTGTTTCCCCTGTTGTACAGAGGGTCACTATGAGTCGGATACCGACTCGATGGCACCTAACAACAACAACAAGAGAAAAAGAAGCAATGGGGAAAAGAAAAGGTAAGAGAAGGAAGGACAAGTTTGCTTGAGACGTCCATGTCTGAGCTGGTTAAGAACCTCAAATCAATCTCTTGAGCTGTGCAGTCAGGAAAATAATAGCCAGTGTTGACTGATGGTTTCCTCTGAGTTTTCATACTTTGAACATGCAAAGCATGATCAGGGCAATCTGAGCACAGCAAGAGGCTCAAGGTCCATGTGGGCTGGAGAAGTTTAGGACCATGGCTTGGAAGGGTCAGGATTTCAGCTCAATCTTTCGGAATGCATAGAATTTGGATATAGAGATACCAGCACGAGGAAGGAACAGGAAGAGAATGATGTGTACAAATGCAAAGTGAAGATAGAAAAACTAAATTGGACTTCCTAACCTTTGGGAAGAAAGGGGGAGGTAAAACAGAGCTGAAACAGAACATTTAATGTAGTTACAGAAACTTAATGGAATGAAGTTATGGTGGGTTTTGCCCTGTGGGCTGCAGTGTGGGAAGGTTCCATATTGTTCCTAGAATATGCAAATACCCCACCATAAAAATGTAGGTAAATAAGGTGATTGAGATATGTTAATTAGCTTGATTTGATCATGCAAAATTATAGACACATATCAAAACATCACAGAGTATCCAATAATTGGGTACACTTTTGATTTGTCAATTAAAGTAATATTAATAAGTTTTTAAAAGACAACCTGGGATGAACTTTCTTTATTCCATTCTTATTCTGTAAGACATCTATATGTGTAAATATTCTTAATACCTTTCTTCCTATCTCAGGAAAGTGATCTACTTTTTTCTTTTTTTCCCCTTCTTTACCTTTATTGATAAATGTTGATGGGGTATAGAGTAATACAGCATTTGCTTTTTCCATTGTGCAACTATTGTATCATTCTGGGCTACACTTTCATCAACCTACAAAGTTTATGGAACCTTTTGATTAATATGTAGTGAAACTCATATGCATTTATGGGCTATGTTCCCCTATTTTTCCCCACGTACTTATGAAGTTGCATCATTTACATTGAGATTATCCTCACCACCTTTACCCCTTTATGTTTTCTCCCCTGTCTTTCCAACATTCCACAAGGTTCACTTCCCTTTGCTAGTCCCCTCCCTCCTTCTTTCTACTCTGCTTATATTTTCCCTTCTTAGCTAAGTTTAATTGTTCATTTTTATATATCTGCATATATATAGTTTTTTCTTCCTTTAAGTAAGATTCAGCTCCCACATATGAGTGAGAACATAAGATATTTCTCTTTTTTGAGACTTTGTTCATTCACTTAAGATGATATTCTCCAGTTTATCCATTTTGCTGCAACGGACATTATTTCAGTCTTTTTTATTGTGAGTAATAGTCCATTATGTATATGTACCACAATTTTTTAACCCATCCTTCTGTTGAGGGGCACCTTGGTGGGTTCCATATCCTTGCATTTGTGAAGAGTGCTACCTTAAATATGGGGGTGCAGGTATCTCTGGTGTATGATGGTTTGTCTCCCTTTGAATATATTCCCAGGAGTGGTATAGCTGGGTCCTATGGAAGTTCAATTTTTAGTTTTCTGAGCTGTCTTCATATTGAATGCCAGAGAAGCCGAGCTAGTTTATAGTCCCACTGGCAGTGTAAAAATATTCCTTTTTTCTCTGCATCCTTGCCAGCATTTGTTATTATTTGTTTTGTTGATCTTGGCCACTATTACTGGAGTTAGATGGAATCTCAGAATTGTCATTGAGCATTTTTTTCCATGTGTTTCTTAGCTCTACACACTTCTTCATTAACATGTACAAACTACCAAATTAAGCTGGGAGAACATAAGCCATTTAAACAGACTCATTACATTAACCTAAACAGAGAAGGTAATAAAAGGTCTCCCAATAAGAAAACCCCAGGTCCCAGTGGGTTCACAGTAGAATTCTATCAAAGTAGAATTAAAGTAGTAAGGTAGAATTAAAACCTATTCTCCTCAAACTATTTCACAAAGAAGAAAAGGAAGGGGCACTCTCTAACTCATTCTACAAAACCACCATCACTTTGATAGCAAAACCAGGCAAGGGCACTTCTAAGAAAGAGAAATATAGACCAATTTCCCTGATAAACATTGATGCAAATATTCTCAACAAAATCCTGGCAAACAGAATCCAGCAACATATAGAAAAAAATCATACAGCATGATCAAGTGGCCTTCATTCCAGAGGCAAGGCTGGTTTAACACATGAAAATCAATGTAATTCAACATATCAGAAGACTTGCAGACAGAGATCACATGACAACCTCAATCAATGATGAGAAAGCCTTTGAAAAAGTGCAACATCCTTTCATGATAAAAACTCTGGAGAAGATTGGCATAATAGGAAAATACTGCAATATCATAAAGGCCATACATGGCAGACCTACAGCCAGTATCATATTAAGTGGAGAAAATTGAAACCATTTCCTCTAAGATCAGGAATGAGACAAGGATGTCCATTCTCTCCTCTCTTATTCAATATTGTGATTGAAGTCCTATCCAGAGCAATCTGCTAAGAGAAAGAAATTAAAGAGATACAGATAGGCCACAAAGAGGTCAAATTGTCCTTATTTGTGGATGATATGGTCCTTTACCTAAAGGACCAAAAAAATTCCTCTAGAAAACTCTTAGACCTAATTAACTCCTTCAGCAAAGTAACAGGATACAAAATTAACACTCAAAAATAAGTAGCCTTACTTTAGACCAATAATGAGCAGGAAGACAAGGAAATTAAGGCAATAATCCCTTTCACAATAGCTCACTAAAAAATTAAATATTTAGGAATCACTCTAACCAAAGTCCCTGAAGATCTCTACAAGAAAAACTTCAAAACATTAAAGAAAGAAATTGCAGAGGATACTAAAAGATGGGAGGATCTCCTCTGTTCATGGTTTGGGAGAACAAATATTGTAAAAATGGCTATACTACCAAAAGCAATGTACAGATTTAATGCAATTATCATTAAAATCCCAATGACAGACTTTGCAGAAATAGAAAAAATAATTCAAAAATTCATATGGAGACACAAAAGACCACATATAGCCAAAATATTCTTAAACTGTAGAAGCGATCACAATATCTGACAACAACAACAACAAGAACAAGAACAACAACAACAGGGCTATAGTAGCAAAACCAGCTTGGTACTGGCACAAAAATAGGCTTGAAGACCAATGGAGCAGAATTGAAGATCCAGAGATACACCCATGCAATTACAGTCACCTGATCTTTGACAAAGCGGGTAAGAATGCTTGATGGAGAAAAGATAGCCTCTTCAACAAATGGTGTTGGGAAAATTGAATATCTATATACAGAAAAATGAAAATAGACCCATATGTCTCAATTTGCACAAAAATCAACTCAAAATTGATGAGACCTCAACATAAAACTAAAACCTTAAAACTACTAGAAGAAAAGATGAGAAACATGCTCTAACATAGGCATAGGAAAGTATTTCTTTAACAAGACTCCAATTGTCCAGGAAATAACACCAAGAATTGATGAATGGGATTACATGAAATTAAAAGGAATAGCAAAAGGAACAATCAACAGAGGTAAGGAAGAGTTCACTGAATGGGAGAGAAAATCTTCACATCCTACACATCTGACAGAGGACTAATTTCTAGAATTTACAAAGAACTGAAGAAAGCAAATCCCAAGACAATCTATAACCCAATACACAAATGGGCAAAGGAAATGAACAGACAGTTCCCAGTAGGGGGGACTTTCTGATTATTCCTGTGCCAAGTGACTGAGAAGGGAAGTAGACATAGCACATGTGCCACATTCTTTGACACACCAAGAAATGTCTCTTAGACATGTATTGAATAACAAACAGTAAAAGCAAAGCCAGTGGCCACTTTAGTTTTAGTTTTCATTTTTCATCCTTAAAACTGTTTGGATTCTTAACACTGTTTGGCTGTCTGACAATAACAGTCTAAACAAGGCTGATACTGAGCAATTACCCACTGGTTAATAAGTGTCCTTAGCACTCTGGTTAGCACTGTGGAGTTTGCAGCATGAGTAGGCAATAGAAACAACTAGAACCCCAAGCAAAGGTGGCTTGAAAAGAGTGATGTTTGGATGAGGGAAACACTGTTGGTATCTGTCTTGTTGCAAGAAAGTAAGCTTGGATGCCAGAGTTTGGTCTTGAAATGTCCTCCAAAGGCCCACGAGTTACATGCTTGGCACTCTTGGAGAGTAGTGGATCTGTTAGGATGCCAGGCCTAGTAGGGTCATTGAGGGTGTGCTCTTGAAGGGGATATTGGGACTCTGGCCCCTTCCTGACTCTCTCTTTCTGTTCCTGGCCACCATAACGTGAGAAGCTTCAATCCACTCCACACTCCTGCCATGATATACTGGCTCACCACAGGCCCAAAAGCAATGATGCCAGCCAATTGTGAACCAAAATCCCTGAAACTATAAGCCAGACAAAATTTTACTCCTTATAAGTGTCTTAGCTCATGTATTTTGTCATAGTAACAGAAAGCTAACACATTAGAACCATTCTGATATGCCATTTCTGCAATAAGAATGTTAAGAGGCAATATATTAAAGACCTGCATGCTCATGGTGGTGATGTTAACAAGGATAAAAGAGGAATTCCAAGAGGCAGTAGGAGAAATAGAAACTTAGCAAATGTTGTGAGCTAGGTAGTAGTAACAGTAGCAGTAGTAGTAGGAATAGTAGTAACTTGGTGCCATCGAGTCAGGTCCAACTCATCGTGACTCTATGTACAACAGACGAAACACTCTCTGATATTGTGCCACACCCAGTACTATGTCACTGCTTCTTGCTATGCAAAGGGTTTTCAATGGCTGATCGTTTTGGGATTGCTGAGAGAGTGGGTTGCTAAGTCCTTCTCTCATTTTTGTGGTGCTGGGGATTGAACCCAGGTCCTCAGAGAGCACAGAAAAGCACTCTGCCCACTGAGCTAAACCCCAGCCCTGTGAGTTCGGTACTGTACATATATTATTTTACTTAATTCTCATTGCCCTTCCAGGAGGTATTATCATTCTAGGTTAGAGGTAGTCATGTTTCAGTGACTTACTAAAAAATTTACTTAAGGTCTGGCAGAGGAGCCAGGGTAGATTGAATGGTGATGGATTAAGATGATTCAAAGCACTTTTGTGTGTTTCTGTTTCAAAGCTGTGTTTGTGTTTTTATTACGTTTTTTTTCCCCTAACCCTGGAACCTAATATTGATTTGTACATTTGTCTATGAAAGACAAGTGCCGAGTGAGAGTAAAGCAGAAAGCAATGGCCACTTTTGTTTTAGTATTCATTTTTCATCCTTAAAGCTGTTTGGTTTTAGGTAAATGAAAGATAAGTTCCTGGTAATAAACAAGTCTAAAAAAGACTGAGACTGAGCAATTGTTGTTGTCAGGTGCCATGGAGTCGGTGTCCGACTCATACCAACCCTACTTATAACAGGTGAAACACTATTGTCAGTGCTTCTCCACTGTTCATAGAGTTTTCAATTGTGGATTGAGTTTTGGGAGTGGGTTCCAGGTCCTGCTCCCAAGCCTACAGCACCTAGTGTTCCCAGGGGGTCTCCCATCCAAGGACTAACCAGGACTGACCCTGCTTAGCTTCTGAGATCTGAC
Organism: Pedetes capensis; assembly: GCA_007922755.1. Lineage (NCBI taxonomy): Eukaryota > Metazoa > Chordata > Mammalia > Rodentia > Pedetidae > Pedetes > Pedetes capensis. Next base: position 47,454 of record VMDO01006006.1, on the reverse strand, counting down.
GGGATAGGATGCTACAGGGCTACAGCTGCAGGCATTGTTGTAAGGTGCTGTCAAGTTGGTGTCCAACTCTTAGCAACCCTTACAACCAGAGAAACTTACAACCAGAGAAACACTATTGTTAGCGTTTCTCTGCTATTCGTAGGGTTTTCAATGACAGATTGATTTTTGGGAGTGGGTTGCTTTGTCCTTCTCCCAAGTTTACAGCACATGGTGCTCCCAGGCAGTCTCCCACCCAAGTACTAACCAGGCCCGACCCTGCTTAGCTTCTGAGATCCGTCGGGGTGCCACAGTGGTACAGCTGCAGGCACTGAGCAATTCCCAGCTGGTTAAACAAGTGTCCTTTACTAAGTTTGCTTTTGGGTAGCTGTGGCTCAGGGCTGGAGAGGATGGTGAGCCAGGGGTCTCCAGAGCAGATCATTCGGCCCCTCAGGTCTCCAAGGGTTGCCCCAAGTGCTGAGGTGACCCAGGGGACTGCACTCGGATGATATAGGAGCAGCGTGGAATGAACTTGCAACAAGAGTTAGAGAGCAAAGCCGGGCTGAGATTTGAGAGTACAGCTTAAGTTTTAGACTGAGAGTTTTAAAAATGGGGAAAGCTTCTTTCTACAGGAAAACAGAAGCCTGCAGTCTCATTTCATTACCCACTGGTGCCTTTGAGGCATGACCTTTCCCCCACTTCAGAAACATCTGGAAAATTCATTTCATGCCTGCCTGCCCTGCTAAACCCTGGGCTGATCTGTTACGAAACAGGAGACTTGGAGAAGGCCCTGATGCGGGGCAGCGGCTGGCGTCCTCCAGAGCCCGGTGCCTCTGACCTCTGCCTTACCTGTGATCTGGGACCTCGACATTCCCCTGGCAGAGGGGACCTTCTGATTATTCCTGTGCCAGGTGACTGGGAAGCAGACACAGTACACACGCCCCATTCTTTGACACACCACAGCATGTCCAGTAGGATGAGGGAGGGTGGGAGGGGGGCCTGGCTTCAGGGCTCTGCAGTCCCCAGCATCCGGCCTTAGGAGATCCACTGAGTAGCCAGCAAACCTCCTGGATTTTCTCCATTATTAAGCCAGGGATCCCTTGGGCACCTGATTGCTACTACTGCTGCCCTGAAACAGAGAGGTTAAGCATTCCTGACTCCTCTGGTGTAAATTTTTCACCACCTTAGGCAGCCGCCTCCCCATTTGCCATCAAGCCTGTTGCAGAACTTCTGTTCTCAAGGTTTACTCTCTTGCACTCAGAAAATCATACGCTTTCTTCCTTCCCTAAGAAAATATTTGTATTTGCAACAGGAATTTGTCAAGAGCCTGTTATAAAGCAAGACTTGTGCTAAATTCCTGGGCTATAGAGACAAATAAAGCACCGTGTCTGCCCTGGATGGGCTGATAGGGAGAAAGAGATAGACAAGCAGGGTAGTCTAGCTTTATAGGCTGATTCAGTGCACAGATGCACAGGGCAAAAGGCAGGGGACTCATCAGTTTGTCTTAGGAGGGCAGAAAAAGCTGCATAAAGTCCACCTGCAATATTCAAGTGCCCCACCATAAAAAATGGTAGGTAAACAAGCTGATGGAGATATGTTGCCTGCAGCTGTAAGCCCTGTGGCATCCAATCCCGTCAGATCTCGGAAGCTAAGCAGAGCCAAGCATGGTTAATACTGGGATGGGAGACCACCTGGGAACACCAGGTGCTGTAGGCTTGGGAGACGGACCCGGCAACCCACTCCCAAAAATCAATCCGCCATTGAAAACCCGATGAACAGCAGAGAAGACTGACAATATTGTTTCGCCTGTTGTACACAGGGTCGCAATGAGTCAGATACCGACTCGACGGCACCTAATAACAACAAATTATATACACATATCAAAGCATCACAATGTGCCCAATAAGTGAGTACACTTGTATTTGTCAATTAAAATAATACTAGCAATAATTTTTGAAGGCCATCTGGGGTGAACTTTATTCCCTTCTCATTCCTCTGTAAATCATCTATATCTGTAAATATTCTTACTACCTTCTTCCTACCTCAGAAAGGGGACCTACTGTTTTTCTAAAGATCGTGTTTCATGTGGCTCTTAAAAATATGCCCAGTCTTCCAAATATTGAAAGTGAGGTAAGACAATGATTAAAAAACAAAAAAGTTTGAAGAAATAAAAAAGATGTCCTGTTACCAAACTATTACCCAATCGATTTCTTAACAGTCCCACCATCATTGACTTTGGGTTTCGTTAATCACTTCCCTTTTCTTATGCTTTCTCTAAGTAGTCACATCTACAACCACCTGTAGGGTTTTCTTCCCCTGCTGTCACTGAGGCGAGTCTGCTCTCCTCTTTCAGTAGGTCGTGAATCATCCTAAGTCTTTCCCCAACCCTGAGTTTTGGATCCCAAAATAGCCATTGAAAACCCTATGAGGGTCGCTATGAGTTGGATACCGACTTGACGGCACCTAACAACAACAACAAGTCTGTCTTTGTCCCCGCTCAGTACATTCTTTTGTCCCCAGCTGCTCTCATAGCATTGATCCTCGAAAATAACAAAGGAGAACAGGTGAGGTTGCACAGCCTGTTATATTAGCTGTGCAGAAAGAGAAACAAAACAAAAAATTCCCTGCTATATTTGTTGTTATGGTTAGGTGACGTCGAGTCAGTATCTGACTCATAGCGACCCTGCATACAACAGATGAAACACTATTGTCAGTGCTTCTCTGTTGTTCATAGGGTTTTCAATGGTGGATTGATTTTTGGGAGTGGGTTGCTGGGTCTGTCTCCCAAGCCTACAGCACCTGGTGTTCCCAGGTGGTCTCCCATCCAAGGACTAACCAGGCCCCACCCTGCTTAGTTTCCAAGATCTGACAGGATTGGAAACTACAGGGCTATGGCTGCAGGCCTGCTATAGTTAGGTCTGTTAATTGAGAAGACAGAAATGGAATTTGGTGAAACTGTAGCATATTACCTGGGATTCTCCAGAGGAACAGAACTTTTGTATTATTTGTATCTATACAATTATGAGAAGGGTCAGTTAGACTGGCTCGCACGACCAGCGGCTGAAGAGTCCACAATGGCTGGCTACAGGGTGGAGAGCCGGGGAAACCGCTAGCCCCTCAGTCCAAGAAGCTGGAAGAGGCTCAGAACAAAGGGACTCATGATGCAGCTCCAGGCCAAGGCTGAAGGCCTGGAAGCTCACTGGAGAGTGGTTGGTGCCAGTCCACATTCAAAGGTTGAAGAATCTGGAGTCCAATACCCACAGGCAATAGCAGCAACAGAAAACCACACCCACTTAGGAAGGACGCCTGCAGCCATACCACCCTGGTGTCTGGTCTGATCTCATCTGATCTCAGAAGTTAAGCAGGGTTGGGCCTGGTTAATGCTTGGATAGGAGACCGCCTGGGAACACCAGGTGCTGTAGGCTTGGGACAAGGATCCCACAGCCCACTCCCAAAAAACAATCAGCCATCAAAACCCCTATGAGTAGCAGAGAAGCGCTGACATAGTGCCGGACTTGGCGCCATGTCAGGGAGGTTTCGTTCTGTTGTACATGGGGTCACTGTGAGTCAAACCCAACTCCACAGCACCTAACACCACCACCACTACCACTTTGGAAGGATCCAGAAGCTGCCTGCAAAATTCCCACTTCTGCTTTTTGTTCCCTGTGGGCCTCCAGCCTACTGGATGGTGCTGCCCACGTGCAGGGCCCCTCTTCCCACTCACCCCATGCCAGTGTGCTCCGGAAGCACCCTCACAGACACACCCTGAAGTAACACTTTGGCAATTTGGAAGCCATCACTTCATCTAGTGAAGCTGACTGTTACAAGTAGACATTGTACGCAGAATCGTGGAAATGGGAACTCAGTTTAACTGAGTTAACTCAGTTAACTCAGTTTAACCCACAGACCTGTAGGATGCCTCACGCCAGGATGAATTTGGGTTCATCTCAGTACATATCCTTAGTCCCTCCCATTATGTTACTTGTTGTTGTTGTTGTTAGGTGCTATCGAGTCGGTATCCGACTCATAGCGACCCTCATGGGGTTTTCAATGGCTGACTCTTTTGGGGTTGCCTTGGGAGTGGATTGCCAGGCCCTGCTCCCATTTTTGAGGTGCTGGGAATTGAACTCAGGACCTCAGAGACTGCAGCACAGCGCTCTACCCACTGAGCCAAATCCCAGCCCCATTATGTTACTTAGTAATCACAAATTAACTGTGTGCTTCCATGTAGATTACATTCCATTTATTTAAATGGATTTCAGTCTATCTCGAGAAGTGACCCACTCTATTCTGAGTTAGCCTGGGTCAAAGACAAGGAACTACCTTCTGGATCAGCTCCATTCTTTCCGGGGTCCCAGCCCATGTTCCAGAAAGACCAAAGACAATAATCCAAACAAAGTGGTCTTCCCGATCCACATTCTCAAGGAATGGCACAGGTTCATTGGAATCGGGTTGGGACATTCCGTCATTGTTCTCTGGATGGAACAGCAAAACTCTCCTCAGGCAGATCCAGGTGTCAGGAGCTTCCCAGTTACACCAAGTCCAACTCCCAACAGACACAGCCAAGGCTGACTGAGCTGAAATGAGATGCTCTCTGGGCCATTGCATTGGGGTCTGAAGGTTAAATCTGTTGAATAAAGTTAAAAAGAGAGCATGGTATTTTTTTTTTTCGGTGCTGGGGTTGAACCCAGAACCTCACGCTTGCACTCTCTGCAAGTGCTGGACCACTGAGCTGCACCCCCAGCCCACTTTCTTACTTTTTGAGACAAGTTCTCGCTAAGTTACGCAGGCTGCCTCTGTTCTCAAACTTGCGATCCTCCTGCCTCCACCTCCCGGGCAGCTGTGATGATAGGCATGCGCCACGGCGCCCGGCGTTTGACCATGGTATTCTTAGGTGCAAACCTCCCAGTACTTGTAACGAATTGTTTCTTGTGGTTCAAATGGGAGGTATCATAACTATTTGCCTTTTGCCTCAGGAAACCCAGAAGGCTCTGGTGTGAGAGCTGCGGGAACAGAAGCTTGCTGTTGCTGGAGTGGTCTGCCCGTCAGAGTTGCTGAAACTGTCTCGCTGGGGATGTTGCCCTTTGACTACCAATTCCAAAATAGCATATATGACAATAAACATTTTATTTCTGGATACTCTTCATTACAATGAACAAAATAAGAACATGAACAGCGAAATAATTGGAATGCATAGTTTGAGTAAAGTCATCGCGCAAACAGGGATGGGCATCATTTGAGGGCAAAAAAATTCTCATAAGAAAAAATGAATAACTGACTAAGAAAAATTGACTTGTGATCACTATACTAAACCTCAGCTGAAAATACAAAAGCAAAGCTGGATGTGGTGGTGCGTGCCTGTAATCCCAGCATTCAAGAGGGAGAGGCAGGAAGACTGCCGAAAATTCAAGGCCAGCCAGGTCTACATAGTGAATTCCTGGCCAGCTTGGGAGACACAGTAAGACCTTGTCTCAAAAACAAACAAACAAACAAACAAACAAACAAAAAACAGAAAACAAGAGAAGAAAGGAAAATACAAAAACAATGACTGAGCTGGGTGCGGTGGCATATGCCTACAATCTCAGTGACTCCGGTGGCAGAGGCAGAAGGATCACAAGTTCAAGATCAGAGGCAGTCTGTGTAATTTAGCAAGACCCTGTCTCAAAAAGTAAAATAAAATGGGCTAGGGGTGCAGCTCAATGGTGCAGCACTTGTAAAGCATGCAAATGTGAGGCCCTGGGTTCAACCCCCAGTACCCAAAACAAAACAATGGTAGAAAAAGCAATGTTAAGTACTATAGTAATATATTCAATGTGTGATAAGATATAAAATCCCCACGTATCTGTCAGCTTGATGTGCTGTGGGGGCTTCCATGTTGCTGTGATGCTGAAAGCTATGCCACCAGTATCTCAGATACCAGCAGGGCCACCTATGGTGGACAGCCTTCAGCTGAGCTTCCAGACTAAGGCCAGGGAGAAGGACCCAGCAGCCCTCTTCTGAGACAATTAGCCATTGACAACTTTACAAATAGCACAGAAACACTGTCAAATACAGTGCCAGAGAATGAGCCCCCTAGACAAGAACATATTCAAGATACTACTGGGGAAGGGTTGCCTCCTCAAATAGAGTTGACTTTAGTGATGGGAATGGAGTAAAGCCACTGAGACCTCCTTTTGCTAATGTGGCATGACTCAAAATGAGAAGAAACAGTGGCTGCAACAGTGTGCTCAAACAAAAAGATCATGTGCATGACACAGTGTCGGGTAGTGTTTCATTCTGTTGTACATAGGGTCGCTATGGATGGGATCGAACTCAATGACACCTAACAACAACAACAAGGTGTGATACAATTCTTACCCAATGGTATATTGCTCTCTGCACATGTTTAATTGAAGCAAGTCACTCTGAAGTTCCTATGGAACTTTGTGGGTTGTGTCTACCAAAGGGTTAAATGTATAAAGTTCTATTTTTCTCATATTCCCTTGCCCCCCTCACCTCCCTGGTTCTGGGAATGATCTCTGTGCCCTGTAAGGTGAGTAGCATTGGAGATCTGTGTTTCACCCCGTACACCTCAGTCCAGGCCCGCCCAGCTCCCTGCCCACCACCTGGCTCTAAAGGACCCCTGGCTTTTAAGGTGCTAGTCTCTTTTCCTTTCTTAAATCATGACCTTAATACTGAATCCAAAGCTCAAACAAGCATGATGTCAGCAAGAGGCCCAGTGGGGCAGTTGGAGATTGTTGTTGTTCTTAGGTGCCGTGGACTTGGTATCCGACTCATAACGACCCTACGTACAACAGGTGAAACACTATTGTCAGTGCTTCTCTGCTGTTCCAGGGTTGGCAATGACGGATTGATTTTTGGGAGTGGGTTGCTGGGTCCTTCTCCAAAGCCTACAGCACCTGGTGTTCCCACGCAGTCTCCTATCCAAGGACTAACCAGGCCCAGCCCTGCTTAGCTTCTGAGATCTAACGGGATCGGGTGCCACAGGGCTACAGCTGCAGGTAGTTGGAGATGAGGTGTCTTTAAATTACGAAAACAGCGAGGGCAGGAGAGGCCTTTAGAGTCAACGTTTAATAATCAGAGACAGGCTGATGGGTTTGCTCCTTTGCTTAGAAAACCAGCATCATTGGGGTTGCCCTGAGACACCCCCCCCCCCCGCCCCAGCAGCAACTGACACGGGCGGAGAGAGGCCGGCAAACAGCAGACGTCTCTATGGCTCTGCCTGCCCTTTGGGCCCCTGCAGGGCTGGACCTTCTGAGAGCCTGGAGAGTAATCTTCATTTTCTTCGCTCACAGAGAACTAACTAAGAACAGCGTATTACATGACATTTTTATTTGGTGGTTTATTGTAAGGTTCATGATCTGAACAAGAAAATGAGAGTGGAAGATCTGCACCAAGTCCCTGGCAGCAGAAGTGGCTTTTAACTATCTGACGTTAAGTTTCACACAGCAGTGCCCAGAAAGGGGGTCCTGGCCCCTGCAGCCCTGGCGCCTCCTGAAATTCGCCAGAAGTGCACAGCCTCAGGCCCTGCCCCACACTCCCTGAATCCAAAACTCTGGAGCCGGACCCAGACACAGGTGCTTAACGCACCCTGCAGGTAGTTGTGGTGCAGGGTCAAAGTTCAAGGCCCGCTGGCTTCCTCTGACTCACTGGGCAGCAGACCACCAGGAGTCCCGTGCAAGCCAACCCGGCGGTGTTGCTCGCTGATGGGGCTGAGACGCCAGCAGGCGCTCTTGATCGCCCGAACCTTATTCTTAGCATTTTTCTCATGCCTGAAACAAGACAGGAAGGTAAAGAGGAAGAAATCGTCTTTTTCACCAAGGCCCATGGCTGTGGAAGGAACAAAATCAATTGGGTGCCACAGGAAGGTAATCGATAAATAAATGAACCCACATGCGCTATTTTTTTGTTCTTTACAAGAAGAATTATATTTAATCTGCTCATCTTTTTCAATTAACTATGAGGAATCTAAGATAAAACCAGGAAAAATGACTCTGTGTTCTACTGTAGTTAAAGGAGAGAAAGAAGGTCTTACCCGGATTATTTTCTTAAAGGACAAAGACTTTCATTGCATCTCTTTTTTACCTAACTCCATCCTTGGTCTGAGGTTGATGTTCAGTATTGATTGAAATTAAGGCAAAAGGTAAATAGGGCAAAAGAAAGGAGAGAGAGAGAGAGAGAGAGAGAGAGAGAGAGAGAGAAGGGAATTGAGAAACAGCTCAGGAAGAAATATAAACATGAGGCACAGAGAAAAAGAAACTTATATCATTGGCCCTTTGTGTCTGCAGGTTGCACATCAATGGATTCAATCAAACACCAAGGAAAAATATTTTTTGATTGGGTCTGTATGGAACACACACAGACTTTTTTTTCTTGTCATCCTTCCCCCAACCATAGAGTGTACCAAGTACTTACATAGCATTTGCGTTGTGCAAGTATAAGTAACAGTAACTTATACAGTGTAAGACAGTATAAGTGACCTGAAGATGATTTAAACCATAAGATGGATGTGCCCAGGCTATATGCAAATACCGTACCATTTTATTAAAGGACCTGAGCATCCATGGATTCTGATGTCCTCAGGGGGTCCTGTGGGTATTGAGGATGGATGTATGTAGGGAATGAGGGCACTAAGGGAAAAATGGAAGAAAATGACATAAAGCAAAAAGGTGGTATCTTGAGATGTTGTTGTTGTTGTTGTTGTTGTTGTTGTTTTTGTCATTAGGTGCCATCAAGTTGGTGTCCGGCTCATAGTGACCCTACGTACAATAGGCAAAACATTATTGTCAGTGCTCCTCTGCTATTCATAGGGTTTCCAAAGGCTGATTGATTTTGGGGAGTGGGTTGCCAGGTCCATCTCCCAAGTCTACAGCACCTGGTGTTCCCAGGCGGTCTCCCATCCAAGGACTAACCAGGCCTGACCCTGCTTAGCTTCTGAGATCTGACGGGATCGGATGCCACAGTGGTATGGCTGCAGGCATCTTGAGACACAAGGAACTAAAAGCCAATTTATAAATTATAGGCATAAGGCTAGTTAATTTTAAGTTCAACAATCTAGCTGCTAAGAAAAAATATTCCATTTTTAAAAATAATTTATGAAAGCCAGGCACAGCGGCACATGCCTGTAATCCTAGTGATTCAGGAGGCAGAGGCAGGAGGATCACGAGTTCGAGACCAGAGGCAGTCTGCATAACTTAACTACACCTTGTCTCTAAAAGTAAAAAAAAAAATAAAATAAAAAATAAAAGGCCTGGGGGTGCAGCGCAGTGGTTCAGCACCTGCAAAGCATGCAAGTGCTAGGCCCTGGATTCAACCCCCACTACTGAAAAGAAAATATGAAAATCCATGCTTCCAAATGCTGGCAAGAGTCAGGAACTAAGAAGTAGACACTTGGAGAGGCTGCTGCTCCCTGACAGGAAGGACATCTTCTCCAGAGGCGTTTGGGTCTGTGATGAGTTGCTTGCCGGGCAGGAGGAGGATGGCAGGTGTGAGGACTGGGGGAGATTCTTCCATCAAGACAGGAGAGGAGAGGAGAGGGAGGTTTTGGTTCTCTTGAACTTTTCCTCTTTGGTGAGAACACTTCTCAGAGTTTCACCTCCCAGCAGCTGACTCACAGACTTGGGAACCACAGCTCACCGGAGCGCAGTGTGTCAATTTTGAACCACAAGTCACTGTGCGCCTCTCAGTCAGCACCTTGTCCCATGATGATTGGCTTCATCTCTGAAACAAGAATGTCCTGATATTGTGCTGGTGTTGTTAGGTGCCGTGGCATCGATGTCCGAGTCATAGCGACTGGATGTACAACAGGCGAAACTCCATTGTCAGTGTTTCTCTGCTGTTCATAGGGTTGTCAATGGTGGATTGATTTTTGGGAATGGGTTGCCGGGTCCTTCTCCCAAGCCCACAGCACCTGGTGTTCCCAGGTGGTCTCCCATCCGAGGACTAACCAGGCCTGACCCTGCTTAGCTTCTGAGATCTGATGAGATTGGATGCTACGGAGCTGTGGCTGCAGGCTGACATTAGGTAGTGCTGAGTAACTAAGACAAGTGCTTCTGAGAAGTTGGACGGTGCGTGGCACTGGCAGCCTGTAACACCCAGCCGCCCACACTGCCGCCCTTCTGGCAGAGCCCTCAAGCCAACCTGCACTGTGCCCCCCGAGGGGACAAGGAGGGGACCCTGTGACAGCATCAGACTGAGATGATCATCACTGTGCAGGACGAAGGCCCAGGGTTCAGCTTCCTCCCTTGCCTGTGGCCCTTTGCACACCCCAGGGCCCCTGAATGCCTGCCCTGGGGTTTCCCTGGCTCACCTCCAGGGAATGAAGCCCCAACCCCTGGGTGGCCTGAGGGTCCCGTCGAGCTGTCCTCCAGCCAGGCGCCTGGTGCGTACACGCAGCCCTGTCACCGACAATGACATGGAGGTGGGCCGCAGAGGGGCTCCCAGCCAGGCAGGAGGCCACGTCCTTGGGCATCTCAATGGCCACACACAGAGCTGTCTGTAGCACCTTTGCTCCCACGAGTTCCTGAGGGGCCACTTCCCAGCACGTGCATGGGCTGACTCCCAAAACACAGGTCCAGGAAGAGGTCGTGACAAGTGGCAGAGAGCCTGGCTGAGTGGCAAACCCAGCCCCAGCCCTTTGAGCTGCAGCCTGGGGGAGGCTGCCCTGTGGCTGAGGGGGTTAGCGTCGAGCTGTCCATGGGGACATGGTGTGGCCCCCTCGCTGGGACCCCTCTAGGAGGTGAGAATGAGTGAGGCCCAGGGCTGACAGTCAGGGCAGCCAAATGGCGTCCAGAACCCCTGGCCCAAAGCTTTGCTCTTTACATTTAGGAAGTAGCTATCAGCACCTACTGTGTGCAACAGACAGAGCCCTTGAGCTTGCAGCCTCACAGCAGAACCTAGATGTTACCTGGGAGACCCAGGGGCCTGGTCTTCAGAGGATGTGGCTCCCCCGCCCTGGTCTCAAGAAGGCCACAGGCAAACACTGACCGTGTGAATGAGCAGACACCGCAAGGTGCTCCCCGGGCCCCAAACCCAGCCTCAAACTGGGAAGCAGCCAGAAGGCAGGGAACCCAATTCTGCCTGCCGAGGGCTGAGACAAAGTAGTAAAAGCCCGGTGGGGCAAGGCAGGGCCAGTGTGGGGCTGATGGAGGGCAACAGGAGGGGCCGGCCCACGGCTCAGGGCTACCAGGTGCCACTGTGGGCAGGACACTGAGGAGACCCCATGGGAGGGTGGATCGGGGTGTGGGGCATTCAGGGACGGGGTCCGAGGAGGCCTCTGTGAGAAGGGACCTCAGAGCTCAGACCTGGGAGCCAGGCAGAGGCTGGGGGAGAGCATTCTGGGTGCAGCGACAATGCGGAGGCACAGGGCAGATCAGCTCACCGAGGGACACAAAGGACGCGGTGTGGCTGCAGTGTGGGGAGGGGAGGAGCAGAGGCAGGTCTGAAGGACCTCGGTTTCCCCTACACCCAAGCCGGGAAGACGTCAGAGGCGCCCGTCGCTCTGGGCTCCATTGGGAGGCTGGAGCTGCTAGAGAATCCAGGTGACAGGTGGTGGGGGCTTGGCCAGGGCGGCGGGAGGTAGGAGGACGTCAGGTCTGAGAAGAGACTGTTTCTGAATGTACGGCTGATGGGTGTGTGGGTGCAGTGGCTGGGGAGGTGAGAGAGGCCATCTTTACCAGGTTTATACTGAAAACCAGGATAAAAATAAAGCAGGAGGATCTGAAAAACCTGGCATTTGACCAGGGAGGGAGGGAGTTGAAAGGTGTGGACCACAAGGTATGGATGTTAACAAGGTTAGTGCCGTTAAGGATAAGCCAAGCACTTTGCACTTATACAACAGGAAATGGGCCAGAGCCCACCCATCACAGGGCCTAGGGTCTAAAATTGTAAACTCACTTAAAGCCTTTCTCTTGAGAAGAGAGAACCACTGGCCTGGCCTGCGCACACAGGACCACCTGGGAAGTGTTTTCCTGCGTTCAGCCATGCAGCTCGCAGAGGTTGCTGCAGCAGTGGACCAAGGGGGCCTGGATACTGCTCAAGATGGCAACAGACTTTGGCACCATCCATGTGCTCCGAATGCAAAACTTACAGGGCCATGGAGAGTTCCAATGGGATTTTAAAGGAAAGCCCAAAGCCGGGCATGGTGGCGCAAGCTGGGCGCATCCCAGCAACTCAGGAGGCAGAGGCAGGAGGATCGCAAGTTCGAGGCCAGAGTCAGTCTGCATAACTTAGCGAGACTCGGTCTCAAAAAATAAAAAAAAATTAAAAAAAAAAAGGGCTGGGGATGCAGCTCAGTGGTCCAGAACTTGCAAAGCATGCAAGTAAGAAGCCCTGGGTTCAACCCCCAAAACCAGAAAAAAAAAAAAAAAAAAAAGGCCCAGAAGGCTAGGCAATGTATAGCAGGACTGGATTCCCAGCAAGGAGCCCCCAGGAAGTGGCCAAAGCTGCAGTGGAGAAGCCTGCATGTTGTACCTATCAGGAATGCAGAATGTCTGCCAAGGAAAGCTGCAGGCAATTCATTGAGCCAGTCCAAGGGAGTAGCTATGTGAGCTGCAAACAGGAAGGCCACATGGGCAGGGTTGCCCAAGCCTTTGGGAGCTCCCATCAGGACACCCAGATGCCAGGTATAGAGTTGTGTGCGGAGTTTGATGTTTGCACTGCTAGGTTAATTGGTCTGCTTTGATCCCATCCCTCCTTTCTTTTCTCCACTTCCTCCTTTTGGGGTTGGAAATGTTTCCTCTGTGCCATTGTGTTTTGGAAGCATGACACTTTCTTTTTGATTTGTAGGAGTTTACAGCTAAGAATTTGCCTTGAATCTCAGAGGAGAGTTTGAACTTGAACTTTTGAAAAAAAAATTAGAACTGTTAAGACTTTGGGGACTCTTGTAGACAAAAGGCATTTTGCGTTATGAAATGACCATGAGCCTTTGGGGCCAGGGGTTGAAGGTTACAGGTTGAACAAGAAAGGTCCCCTGTAGGCTCTTACATTTGAATATTTGGTCCCCACCAGATGGTGCTATGTTGGGAGGTTGTGGAACCTTTTGGAGGCAGGACCTAGCTAGAGGAAGTATGTCATTAGCTTACTTCCTGTCACTTTTTCTGCTTCCGGAAACACCATAAGATGAACTGAGCTGTTCCACTATGCTGTCTCCTCCATGATGGACTGATCTGTCTGAAACCATGAGGCAAAATGTGAATTTTATATACCCATGTTCATAGCAGCATTTTCCACAATAGCCAAAATGGTGAAAGCAACTCAAGTGTCCATCAACAGATGAGTGGATAAAGAAAATGTGGTATGCACATACAACAGAATATTATGCAGCCTTAAAAAGGAAAGGAATTACTTCCATGCTACAACATGGATGTGCCTTGAGGGCTTTGTTGTTGTTGTTAGGTGCTGTCAAGTTGTTTCCGACTCATAGCAACCCTTATAGGGTTTTCAATGGCTGATTATTTCAGGATTGCCTTGGGAGTGGATTCCCACATCCTTCTCCCATTTTTGCGGGATTGGGAGTCGAACTGGAGACCTCAGAGTGGTGCTCTACCAACTGAGCTAAATCCCAGCCTTGAGGGCTTTATCCTAAGTGAACTAAACCAGTCACAAAAGTATAAATACTGTGTGTTTCCATACATATGAAGTAACAAGACTGGTGACATTTATGAAACAGGAAGCAGAAGGGTGATTGTCAGGGGCTGGGGAAAGGAGACATTGGGGAATTTTCCTGGGTATAGAGTTTCAGTTTTGCAAGACAAAAAAACAGTCTGGAGACTGATTACATAGCAGTGTAAATCTACTTAACTCTCCTGAACTATCTACCAAAAGTGGGTAAGACGTAACTTTTATATTATATGTATTTTGTTCCAGTTAAACAAAAGTTTTTACATGCCAGTGTCAACCAAACCAAGTGTAGTGACCACAGGGCCTACGAATTAGTTGAGAGAGCGTTCTGTTGTTAATGACCTGTCAGATCTGAGGAAATGATGGATGCTTTGCTGTCGGCAGCCAGGCTCAGTGACAGCCTGCAGCTGTGGTCTGTAGTCCTCAGTCCAAACAAGAGTCTGAGCCACCCACCCTTGGCCTTTGACTCTTTCCCAGGGGAGCTACAGATATAAACCTTGAGTGATGGGCTATGAATGGAGAAGATGCCTGTGTGCACCCAGGGGTTGCCCTTTGGGGCCCCTGTCCGTATGGCAGCTGAGGTGGCAGTGCTGACGTCTTCCTTATAGGGCAGTTTCGTTAAATCTCACGGTCGTCAGATGCGGTGATTGGAGCTCTAGGCTGTTCTCAGTGTTCCAGGGTCTGGATCCACGCCCTTGCCTTGTGTGTGAATATATGTTCTGCGCTTTTAACATGGTCAATGCCTCCAAGCAGGCAATGGTTTGAGTCCCTTTCTTAGTAGGATTTAGATTTCTCATTTCAACCCTTCAGGTTAAGATGATTGCCTACTGATTCTTTTAATGTGTTTGAACTTCACAAGTGTGTTGTTTGAATAGCCATTATCTACCCTAAATTGGAGAAGCCTGCAGCCGCAACACTGTGGTGTCTGATTCTGTCAGATCTCAGAAGCTAAGCAGGGTCGGGCCTGGTTAGTCTTTGGATGGGAGACCGCCTGGGAACACCATGGTGCTATAGGCTTGGGATAAGAACCCGGCAACCCACTCCCAAAAATCAGTCAGCCATGGAAAATCCTATGAATAGCAGAGAAGCACTGACAATAGTGTTTCGCCTGTTGTATATCGAGTTGCTATGAGTTGGACACCAACCTTACAGCACCTAACCACACAACAACAGGAATCTATTTGCCTTACTAATGATTCTTCCTTTTTTTAGACCTTAGCATAAACGTCTTTATTCTTCCTTCCATGAGTACCTACACCCCTCCCCACAAAATGCACGTGTTGAAGAGTGTGTGAGGTAACGCTGATGTGCTTAGAGCCTCTATTACATGGTGCCATGCGATGCCATTTGAAACAGCAATGAATGCCATTGCAAGGACAGAGTCTGTCTCTGACACCTACAGCACCTACCGTTACAAGATTATTTCTAAAGAGCTTTCAAATCGCTCATAGTCGGCTCAACAGAAATCAAAAATGCAAAGTGACAGTTTTCACCCTGAATGCCTTAGGATTCAAACCTTCGTGGAAAGTAAAGGCCACCCGGAAGAGCATGCGCCACCTGTTAGTGGCCTAGGGCCAAGTGCCCTCTGACCCTACTGCTGCCGGGGAGTTTTGGCCACATTTGTGATTTCCATCAACATCCGTGGCCTTCGGTGAAGAGCGGAAGTTGCTTTCAAAGGCTGAGATGAAGGGACCACCCGAATCCAGCCGCCCAGGGCCAGACCTGCTCCTCTTTGGCACTGCCCCGAGAAACGGCCTATCCGTGGCCTCTTAAAATGCTCCTTCCAGAAGATCAGCCTGGCAGGGGGCTGGAGAGGGGCCACAGCAGGGGAGGCCATCGGGCATGAGGAGTGGGTGTGGAGGGCAAAGCGGGTGATTTCAGCCCCCAGACTCAGCAATGGCAGGGCACTGGCAGGACTGAGCATCTACAAGCAGGACCCCAAGGAAACTGGAGGTGCCATTGGCTGAAACTATCTTAGTGTTACACTGCACCCAAAGAGAAGGGAAAGCAGTAGTTTCAAATCAAGTTTCCCTCTCAAGTTCCCCCAAGAACAGGTATTTGCTTTATGCAAGGGACGATGTCACAAGAGTGATTTCACACGTTGCTAAGAGCAGTAATAATAACAGGTTTTATTTATTTATTTTTTGGGGGTGGTTTTGTTTCTTTTTGCTGTCAAAACTACTTGGGTTGATTTGACAGATCAGAGCCTTATCATCCCAGTGGCATTCTACATCTTGTTCATTGTTAGGTGCTGTTGACTCGGATCTGATTCACAGCAACCCTGAGTACAGCAGAACGAAACACTCCCCAACACTGTGCCATGCACACGATCTTTCCACGTTTGAGCCATTACTTCTCTTTTTGAGTAGTGCCACATCAGCAAAAGGAGATCCTAGGTACTCCATTCCCATCATTAAAGTCCACTCTACTTTGAGGAGGCAACTCTTTCCCAGACAGTTCCTGAATGGCGTCCAGCCTGAGGGGCTCATTTGCTGGCAGTCTATCTGGAAATGCGTCTCTGCTATTCACAGGGTTTTCAATGGCTGATTGTTTCAGGACTGGGCTGCCTGGTCCTTCTCCCTAGACTGTCTTAGTCTGGAAGTTCAGCTGAAACCTGTCCACTATGAGTGGCCCTGCTGGAATCTGAAATACCAGTGGCATAAGTTTCAGCATCACGGCGACACACAGGCCCTCACAACATGGCAAGGTGACAGATTCATGGGGGCCTGCGTATATGAGATTAAATGTATGTGTGTGTGTTTGTGTGTGTGTGTCTGTGTGTTCACAACTCTGGAATCAAGTAGAAGGATCATCTGCCATTTACTCAGCATTCTTGGGAACATTTGCAATGTGAAGACAGTTCTCTTATGCTAAACAACAAACAGCAACAATGGTTCTAGCAGCAGAAGCACTATATACGCAACATCTCATTTATCAGCACCCGGTGAGACAGGTGTTGTTCTTCCCACCATACGTCCTGGAGGACCGAAATTTGATGACTCGGAGTGTCAGAGTGTCGGGCTAAGGCCGCAGAAACAGGAAGTGGCGGGTGTGGGTTTGAACTGAGGAATTCCAGAGCTTTGCTTTCAATTACACTCCCACAAGATAAAAGGTGTGTGTCGTAAAGGCTGCACGAGTCACCAAGAAATCCTGGGAACCCTCTGCAGGGCCCACGCACTAATTTCCTCTCCTTTACAGGCCTGGCCCACAAGCCAGGGATGTGTTGCCTCCCACTGCCTGATTTGCTCAGTGCCCTTCCTAACGCTGAGTGCAGTCCTTTCCAAGATTACCATTTGCCCTACCTCCTCCCCATGGCCCTCATGCCCAAACCTCACAACAGTGTGCCCTGAATTAGGCGTACTGTCCTTGTTCACCTTTCCTGTGCAATGGCTCTCCCTGGATGAACTTCTGGAGATGGATTGTTTATTGTTATTGTTAGGTGCTTTCAAGTACATCGACTCATAGTGGCCCAAGATACAACAGGTGAAACACTATTGTCAGTGCTTCTCTGCTATTCATAGGGTTTTCAGTGGCGGATTGTTTTTTGGGGCGTGGGTTGCCAGGTCTATCTCCCAAGCCTACAGTACCTGGTGTTCCTGGTGGTCTCCCATCTGAGTACTAACCAGGCCTGTCCCTGCTTAGCTTCAGAGATGGACAGGATTGGATACCACGGTGCTACAGCTGCAGACGTATTGTTCATTAGCCGTAATTAAATGCCTAGTCCCTTCTTTCACCTGCTAATGCACGGTGTCCTATTTATTTGACAGCAGCTGGCTCCCTATAAGGAAATGTTCAGGACACTCTAGTACCCCTTGTTGTTGTTGTTGTTAGGTGCCATCGAGTCGGTATCCGACTCATAGCGACCCTCATGGGGTTTTCAATGGCTGACTGTTTCGGGATTGTCTTGGGAGTGGATTGCCAGGCCCTTCTCCCACTTTTGCGGTGCTGGGAATTGAACTCGGGACCTCAGAGATTGCAGCGCAGCGCTCTACCCACTGAGCTAAATCCCAGCCCCCTAGTTCCCCTTAGACCCCACATAAAAGCAAGCAGCCGGCAGGAGACAAGGTTGAGACAGAGTGTGATAACATGTACGTGTCTGATATAAATTCCGAAAACTAATAATTGCTGAATTCCTTACTGTCTTATAAGTGGAACGATGCACCTTAAGCTTACCAGAGCTCCATATTATCAAATCCTTTCCACAATTACAAAAGAAGGAAAGAAAAAAATGTCAGGTCAGCTTGCCATCCTCATCTTGGTCTTTCTACCCCTCCTGGCTGCCTTCTTTCTTCCTCTCCCAGTTCTTTAATTTGCTGGATTCCCTAAGAGGCTCTGGTACATTTCTAAGTCCTAGACAGCTATGGAGACAGACAGCTAGATGTGTGTTCCAGGATTGGGTTTCCCCAGAACCACCGGAGATAAGAATTCACAGTAAGTAGGAAACACTGGGAGAGGAACAGAGAAGTACAGAGCAGGGCAGTGAGATGACCAGCCAAAGGGGAACAATCTTGTCGGTCACCACGGAGGGCAAATGGAGCTGAACGACCGGGGCGCTCTGGGAGCTGGTGTAGAACTTAACTCAGAGCGGGTCACCACCCCGCTTGTCATTATATCTCAAGGTCTACCTCAGCTCCATGAAATCAGCATGTGGATTCTTAACAGCATCCCCGAATGAGAATTCAGTGTCAATGAGGTGGGTAGAAGGTGCCTCACAGTTAATGAGATGGAAGGACAAAAGCTGATATCCACCCCCCAACCTCCCATCTGACATTGGTCCCGAGCTTTTGCCGAGGGTTCAACTCTCTGACTCAGCCTCGGTGTGGGCAGAACGCTCACGCTCCAGTGGCCAAGAGAAAGTCCCCAGGCAGGAAATCAAAGACATTAGCAGGAAGTGGCCCTCAGCATGCGGAACGATTGTAAGTGCAGCTATTACACGGTTAGCTGTGAATGCGATGTTGAAGTTGAGACTGAATTGTAGTAATAATAACAGTCACAACTGTCATACGGATTCAGTGTTAAAGGTGCATAAAATGGATTAAAGTAAGTGAGGTTTTATCTAGGTTTTTATTCTAAATAAAGCAGTTAATTTTCCTGGTGGATAAATACCATTATCACGTTCAACTTTGTTGTTGTTGTTGTTAGGTGCCATCGAGTCGGTATCTGACTCATAGCAACCCTATGTACAACAGGGAAAACACTATTGTCAGGGCTTCTCTGCTATTCATAGGGTGTTCAATGGCAGATTGATTTTTGGAGGGGGTTGTCAGGTCTGTCTCCCAAGCCTACAGCACCTGGTGTTCCCAGGCGGTCTCCTATGCAAGTACTAACCAGGTCCAATCCTGCTTAGCTTCCAAGATCTGATGGGATCAGACGCCACAGGGCTACAGCTGCAGGCATACATTCAATTTTAAAAGAAGCATTAAAATAAACATAGTGGTATTTCTTACTAGGTAGTGATTTCAGGCTCTCAAGTGGACCGTGAGTTGGGTCAGGAAATAGTCTCCCATGTTGCATTTGCTTGTTCTAACTCCCAATATTCTTCAGGCATGCTAGGGAGTTGGATGATCAATGTTACTCATTGCAATGACAAGTCATGCACTACATTTACTCTGGAGTTCATTCAAGAGCTGAAATTATAGTGGAAAAAACCAGCTTGATTCCTATTATAACATTAAACGCTGGTAAAGACATTTGGATAACATCCAGCAAAAATCTATGACTGCTCCAGACACAATAAAGCAATGACACAAGAAAAGTAGTTTCCACAAATATGTTAGTGTTTTTTACCCGACCCTTGAATCTTAAAGGAATATCAGAGTTTTCCACAGGAAACAAGAAAATAGTATTCATTAAAAGTAATTCAAGAGGCATCCTAACTTCCTAAATTGGCTTTGAAAAAAAATTAATGGATACTAATATTTGAGAACCATCATATTTAAAATAAAATCCTAAAGAAGGTTTATTTTTCTTATACGATTGTTGTTATTAGGTGGCATGGAGTTGGTATCCGACTCATAGTGACCCCATGTACAACAGGTGAAACACTATTATCAGTGCTTCTCTGCTGTTCAAAGGGTTTTCTGTGGTGAATTGATTTTTGGGAGTGGGTTGCCGGGTCCATCTCCCAAGCCTACAGCACCTGGTGTTCCCAGGCAATCTCCCATCCAAGCACTAACCAGGCCTGACCCTGCTTAGCTTCCGAGATCTGATGGGATCGGATGCCACAGTGCTATGGGTACAGGCTCTTATACAGTAGAACTATGGAAAGTGTGAATCCAGCTGGGCACTGTTCTGCATGCCTGTGATCTCAGCCCCTTGCTAGGCTGGGGCAGGAGACCAGAGGCAGTCTGTGCAACTTAGCAACACTGCCTCAAAATAGTTGATACAAAGGGCCTGGGGTGCAGCTCAATGGCAGAGCACTAGCCTAGCATGTGTGAGGCCCTGGGTTCAACCCACAGTACCACACACACACACACACAGACTGAATCCAAACTTTTTGGATATAATATAAATATTGATAGGAAATGTTGATTAAATCATAGGTTCAACACCAGAACTTCATTAAATATAATTTAAAATAAAAATAAATTATCTCTCTACCCTTTAATATTTCTTTGTATTAGAAATATTGATTAAATCATAGGTTTAACACTGGTACTTCATTAAATATAATTTAAAATAAAAATAAATTATCTGTCTATCCCTTAACCCTTTTTTGTTTAATGTGACAGCAAATGAGTTTTAAAATACTCAACATAGTATAAAATTATATTTATAGGGCATTTTTAAACCAGCTACCAAAATGGAAAACCCTTCATTTAGAATATGAAGTTAATGCATCTCACATATTCATTTAGAAAAAATTTTTTTAAAAATTTAAAATTTAATTTTCATACAGTACAAGGAGTTTCGTGATGGGGTTTTCGTACAATTGCGCCCTGTATTTTGCACCTTTTCTCTCCCTCTTCACCCCTATGTCGCTCCCCCATGCCCGTCGGTTGTCCTTTCTCTCTCTCCCTCCTGCCAGTCCCCCACTTCCAGATGAGTCCCCTGGTAGAAAAATGAAGACTTTTAGGAAATAGAAATGAAAATGAAAGTTTTTATTTAGAAAATAAAGAGTTAAGGCATATCATAAAGTCTTAACGTACAGACTTAGCAAAATCCCGTGGAATATATTCTTATGTGTCTGATCTCCTTTCCCTTATATCTGTCTCTGCCCATCTGCCTCCAGCACCAAAACCAATTCTATTTCCATAAACAACTTTCTCCTGAACACACAGAATATAGAGTTTTCTGTGCATTGCATGAGGATGAGTGTAAACCAGAGAATGCATTCTACTTTGTGTCAAATGATAACTACATAGTTTCTACATCAGTGTGGTCTAATAGAAATGTAATGTGAGGCACAAAGCCACATAGTAGTTGTTGTTGTTAGGTGCCCTCAAGTCGGTGTCCAACTCAGAGCAACCCATGTACAACAGGTGAAATATTATTGTCAGTGTTTCTCTGCTATTCATAGGGTTTTCAATGGCTGATTGATTTTTGGGAGTGGGTTGCTGGGTCCGCCTCCCAAGCCTACAGCACCTGGTGTTCCCAGGCAGTCTCCCATCCAAGGACTAACCAGGTCTGACCCTGCTTATCTTCTGAGATCTGACGGGATCAGACACTACAGTGGTAGGCAAGTCACATGTAGCCCTATTAAAAAAGCGAAAAAAAAAATCAGGTAAACTTAACGATATGGCATTTAGCCCAATATGTATAAAACATTATTGTTAATATGTAGCATTCTTTTTCACATACTAAGTCTTCAAAATCAAGTGTGAATTTTACACTTCTGGCACATTTTAAGGGCCCAAAGCCACTACTGCCAATCAACTTGGGTCTAGACAACCAATTAAATGAACAGAATTGCCTTTAAAATATTCGCAGGGTCTTTATGAGCTACATCATTAGTCGCAAGTTTTCTCAGTGTACCTTCAAATAAAAAGGAGCAAAATATCTGTCATGTTGGGATGTAGCAACAGACAAAATAGATTAGTGTGGCATCATTTAGATTGGCAAATATTAAATGACCAAGCCTAATAAATATTTGCCGAGAATAATCAAAATCAATTAGGCAGTTAAGGCTCCTGAATAGGGGGCATATTAGAAATAAGCTGCTCTCAAACTTGATAATTATAATTTTATTCATGCATGTACATATTATTTTATCCCACTCACTTCAAAATAAAGACTTGAAGTAGCCAATAATAAGCTGGGAAAACAGCCAATGATTTATTACCTTCCATATATATTATATAGCCTTGCACCATCCCCCAGGTCTCTGTTGATTGGAGGAGAGATTACCACGTGGATTCCATTTGACATCACTGAATAATGGGCAGCCCCCAAAGGGCTTATGTATGTCTTCCACTGTCTAGACTTTTTGCTTATTTTAGATCCATCTGATGCGTGAAGGGCAATGGCCGTTTTCCAAGACCAGGAAGAGCATCGTGTAACCGGGCTGCCGTCACAGCCCTTCTTCAGTTAGGAAATTTCCCATCGTTGTTCCAAGAACGCAAGATTTAGGAACCGCACTACGGGAAATGAACAGCTACATCTAAAGGCGTTGGCCGCACAGACCACAGGGTCGGAAAATGTCTCAGAGCCACGGCAACTCCTACTCAGCGTCTTTGCTTCTTAAGGAAAGTTTGGCTCTTTCTAGAGAAAAAAAAATCAATGACTGAGGGATGTACATTTGCTTTTGTGGAGACTTTCTCCATGTCTTTGAAATATAATAGGAGCAATAAATGATATTTAACATAAGACCTTAGGTTGATATTTCAGGTCTTCTACTGCTTTTGATGGGGCTGGGATTTAGTTCGGTTGGTAGGGGGCTGCTCTGTGGTCTCTGAGGTCCTGGGTTTGATTCCCAGCACCACAAAAATGGGAGAAGGACGTGGCAATCTACTCCCATGGCAATCCCGAAACAATCAGACATTGGAAACCCTATGAGGGTAACTATGAGTCAGACATGACTCTATGGCACCTAACAACAACAACTGCTTTTGGTGGGGCTTGGGTTTAGGTCAGTTGATAGAGCGTTGCTCCACATTCTCTGGGGACCCAAGTTTGATCCTCAGCATCACAAAAATGGGGAAAGGATGTGGAAATCTACTCCCAAAGCCATCCCAAAATAATCAATCCCTGAAAACTCTATGAGGGTCGCAATAAGTCAGACTCAACTCAATGGCACCTAACAACAACAACACTGCTTTTGATAGGAACCAGAAAAATGTCCTGTGTGGGAATCTTAAATGTTAAGGAGCAGGAGGAAATTTAATAGTGTCTGAGTCTGTGAGCCTTAAGTGTCCTTCTGTGGGGGTAATGAAGAAGGCTTTCCATTTCAAATTTTAAAACCATAGTAAAAGAGATCAACAAGCCCCCTGCCATTTTTGATTCACTGCCCAAGTAAGGATCCTTGTCTTTTCCAGAATGTGGATTTTGAAAATGAATGGTGGAGGGTGTTTGAAATCTATGCTCATTTCTACGGTGCCTATCAGATCCTTTCTAAATACAGATGATCTTTTCTTGCTGCCTCCTGCTTGTTGTTGTTAAGTGCTATAGAGTCGTGTCTGACTCATAGCAACCCTCAGTGACCCTCATAGGGCTTTCAATAGCTGATTGCTTTGGGATCGCCTTGGGAGTGAATCACCATGTCCTTCTCCCATTTTTGTGGTGCTGGGAATCGAACTCTGGACCTCAGAGACTGCAAAGCGGTGCTCTACCAACTGAGCTAAACCCCAGCCCTGCCTCCCACTAGTGATTGTTTAAATTCCCAACATGTGTCACAGAACCTTCGCGATGTGGCTGTGGTTCACCTCTTCTTTTCTTCTCCATCCAGTACACAGTTGTGTCATATTTTCCTCTAATTTAACCCTGAGTTCCTCTCTGGAGCGTGGCTATAAACTCTAGCCCTGCCCTGACGGGGCCCCAGGAAATTGGGTCCTGGTGTTTACAAGTCCCTTTTACAGACTACTTCGATATTGTGGCAGGTGGCCTGATGCCTAAGTGTCGGCTAGGACCAGGTGCCCTCCTTGTAGAAATTTGTTTGTCCTGGCAGTTGCCTTTGTGGCTCTTGTCTGACCTGCGTCTCCCTTATTCCTATCAAGAGAGCCACTCCCTAGGGGAGCTGTGTCTGGAAAAGGGGTGAGGCCCAGGTGTGTGGGTCAGGTGAAGCACAGCAAACACCTGGCCTGTGCAAAGCAGCGGGTCACTCCCAGATCATACATAGGAGGGCAGGGTGCCTTGCAGCCTCACAGAGATGCAGGCAGGGAGAGCAGGCCGGCACCCTCATACCCAACCAGCGAGTGGGGAGAAAGAGGGGGGCCCTGTGACGAAGAGGTGGTCTCAGTGGCACATGTGAGCCATCCACCACAGAAGCGTGGGCTGCATGTGGCTGTCCTATAGGGGGTCAGTCACCAGGGTGCAATGGCTGAAGCTGGGTACTGGAGCTGACCACCTTGAGGAACTGGGCAGAGGTCGAGAACAGAAATCCATTAGGGGTGATGAAGTCCTGCTCCTGGTGTGAGAAAGCTCAGCTTACATTCAGAATGGATTCTGAAGCCACACACAACAATAACTCACTACAGCGTGCTGCCTGCGGCCGTAGCCCTGTGGCATCCGATCCCCTCAGATCTCAGAAGCTAAGCAGGGTCGGACCTGGTTAGTCCTCGGATGGGAGACTGCCTGGGAACACCAGAAGCTGTAGGCTTGGGAGATGGACCTGGCAACCCACTCTCAAAACTTAATCTGCCATTGAAAACCCTATGAACAGCAGAGAAGCACTGACAATAGTGTTTCACCTGTTGTACATAGGGTGGCTATGAGTCGGATACCAACTTGATGGCACCTAACAACAACAACAACGACAGCAATGTGCTAGGGGCTGGGGCTTAGCTCAGTTGGTAGAGCACTGCTCCACACTCTCTGAGGACCCAGGTTTGATTCCCAGCACTGCCAAAATGGGAGAATATGGCAATCCACTCCTGAAGCAATCCCTAAACAATCAATCACTGAAACCCTATAAGGGTTGCTATGAGTTGGACATGACTCGATGGCACCCAACAATAACAACAACAGCAACAGCATGCCAGCCTCCCTTTTCCAACTCGATTGCATGCTCCCTGACTGGGTGCCATACTCGCACCCTATGACACAGCCATATGGAAGTGATTTCAGGTCCACATATGGCCCAGGCTCCCAGCAGCCTCTGGGCCTTTGACATGCGCCATTTGCTCCAAATGCCGTTTCACACAGTCACTGTTTGGCTAACTTCCCCTGGCCTTGGCGTGCCTGGCATGTTCCTTGGAAACTTCCTGGTTGACTGTGGCTGTAAGTCCCCTCAGATATCCCCCATCCCCTTCTGTGACACGCATTCCACTGTCCTTTTGGAAGATTATATTTTCTAGTACCCCTTGCTGGACTCCCATCCCACATACTCCTAGCCCACCTTTCCCACATCAAGAGTCAAAGCAGAGGTTGCAAGACCCCAGTCCTCCTCCCTCAGAGTCTAGCCTGGCCTTCAGGAACCAGAAGAACGAGGTGAAGGCAATGGCCTGTGATTTCCAAGGGGGGGTTGAAGGAAAGCCATGCAGATTTTGTCTGTTTCTGTTCAAATCTGGAGGAGGCCGGTTGTCCTATATAAAGTCCAGGTACCCCCGACTGTCAGGGTGGAGGGGACACGTGATATGGGTGTTCCCAGCAACAGCCCACCAGGGCTCCCGGATGACAGCCTGTGAGAACACCACCAAACACAAGGAGACAGCTGTAGATGATCTCAGCCACTGCCCATCCAGTCACTGCAGCCTGTAAGTGTCCTGGCTGAGCCCCAGACATCATGGAGTCCTGTGCCCTGTTCAGTTTCCTGAGAGGCAGAGCCACAAGCATAACAAAATGGTTGGTTCAAGCTGTGGGGTTCAGGGACAATTTGTTACGCAGCACTAGTGACTGAAATTCTATAGCGATAGATGGATGTTTACTCATATAGGCCATGAGATCCTGGAGTGTAAAGGCATAAGGCCAGGGTCTCTCTCTGATTCATTTGCCATCATAACAGAGCACTGAACCCCACCCCATCCCATAACAGGAAGTCAATAAAGAATCTTAACTAAATGAATAGAGGAAAGAGCAGGTGGACGCTTTCTACTCTGTTGTTGTTGTTAGGTGCCGTCGAGTCGGTATCCAACTCATAGTGACCCTCACAGGGTTTTCAATGGCTGACTGTTTCGGGATTGCTTTGGGAGTGGATTGCCAGGCCCTTCTCCAATTTTTGCAGTGCTGGGAATTGAACTCGGGTCCTCAGAGACTGCAGCCCAGTGCTCTACCAACTGAGCTAAATCCCAGCCCTTTCTACTCTGGTTTTGTGCTTTTTATGCCTTTTTCCTACAGCTTAAGTTTGCTGACCTGGCTACAGAGAGTCAGTGTGCCCAGAATACTATCTTCTTAGTCTGTCAACTCCTAAATAATCAACCCCTCGTGTGTTTCTCTGGACCATTCTTAGCCCAAGTGAAGTGAGCAGGAGAAAGGTGTGGCATGTCTCGTGAGTCTCAGAAGACCCATCGGGTGCGGCTGCTGGAGTGAGACAGAAAGAGACTGGGGTGGGTCGGGATGGCTGGACACAGCGGTGCTCTGAAGCCCCTGAAGCTGAGCGTGGAGGCTCTGGTTTGGATGTCAGATGTCTCCCGGGGCCCCTGTGGTATAGGCTCCCTTTGCAGGATGGTGAATTGGCAGGTAGGGAGAACTTTAGGAGGTGAGCCTGGTGGGAGGTCCTAACGTCAGTGAGAGCGGCTCCTCAAAGGACACTGGGACCCTGGTCTCTCTTTCTCCACCTCTGTTTCAGGTGTCATCATTTGCTTGCTCCAAATCACACAGCCACCTGGCCATCCACCTCATGAAGTGAGGCAAACAAGAGGTCTGTGCTACGCCATTTGGGCTTTCAGCCTCTCAAGCTGTGCACTCCACACACTTTTTCCTATTCTAAAGTCAGCTCCCCCAGGCATTTCATTGCAGTGAAGTAAACATGGTGGCTGGGATGTAGTTCGGTTGGTAGAGTGCTGCTCTGCTCTCTGAGGCCCTGGGTTTGATCCCCATCACGGAAGGAATGGGAGAAGGGCATGGCAGCCCACTCCCAAAACAATCTCAAACCAATCAGCAATCAAAAACCCTAGGAATAACAAAGAAGCACTGACAGTAGAGTCAAGCGTGGCACAGAGTCGGGGAGTGTTTTGCTCTGTTATACATAGGGTTGCTATGAGTCGGACCTGACTTGACAGCATCTAACAACAGCAACAGCAGCAACAAAGGGAACATGACTAGGTCAGCAGCCTTTTTGTTTGTTTATTTGTTTGTTTTTTGGTACTGGGGGTTGAACCCAGGGCCTCATGCTTGCATGCTTTGCAAGTGCTGGACCACCAACCACCAAGTTGCACCCTCAGCCCTTTTTTTTTTTTTTTTTTTTTTTTTTACTTTTTATGAGACAAGGTCTTGCTAAATTATGCAGACTGCCTCTGGTCTCGAACTTGCGATCCTCCTGCCTCCGATTCCCATGTCACTGGGATTACAGGCGTGCGACACCACACCTGCAGGTCAGCAGTCTTTTGAAGAAGCAGACTTGATCAGTAGAAAGATGCTGTCTGCAAATGGGTAAGAGGGTGGATTAGAGGCAGCCTCCACGTGGCATGGTAAGATAAGGAGTTAGAATAGGGAGGAGCGGACTCTATCCCAAAGACAGAAAGACTGGAAAAGCATAGGTTCTCATATGGTCTCAGCAGAACAGAGCTGAGGGAGGGAGCAGGGCACATCTCCAGCTGAAGCTCCCTGTGGGGGAGGGGACCCAGAGCGCTCGCCCACAAAGGTCAGCTCCACAGCCCTGGGGGGCAGACAGGCAGTCCCACAGGACCAGCCCACCGTCCTTGGAGCTCTTGGGTTCATTTGTGGGACTTGGTGAGACAGTGGCTCTTCCAGACTGGGGCAGTGGTCAGCGTTGGAGAAGAGATTCACTTCGCCATTTTCTGTATCCCTGAGGACTGGGCCCAGCCACCATCTTGGAAGGGAGCCTACTGTGTAACATCGAGCTGCTCCGGGGCGTGAAAAAAAGAATAATCACCAGTGAGGGCCTGCGGACGTAGCCTGTGGCATCCGATCCCACCAGATCTCGGAAGCTAAGCAGGGTCGGGCCTGGTTAGTCCTTGGATGGGAGACCACCTGGGAACACCAGGTGCTGTGAGCTTGGGAGAAGGACCTGGCAACCCACTCCCAAAACTCAATCCGACATGGAAAACCCTGTGAACAGCAGTGAAGCACTGACAATAGTGTTTCCCCTGTTGTATGTAGGGTCGCTATGGTCGAACACCTACTCAATGGCACCTAAAAACAACACCACCACCAGTGAAGGAGACTGGGTGGGGGGAGCTGCCACCACCCCAGGGTGCGACACAGCTGTGAGAGGCAGGTACAGAGAGGTGTGGGCAGCAACAGTCCTGGGCAAGCGGCACGGTAGCCCCGCCTCCTGGGGGAGAGGAGACTCCATCTCCTGAAGGGAAATTGTGAGCCAAGCTCAGATAAAGGACTCCCAATTCGACTGACCACCACCTCCACCCAACAGGCACCAATATTAGAAGCCACAGAAAGAAGCCACCCCAGTGATTTCTCTGTTTTGTTTCTCTGCTGTGCTGGGTAATGAACCTAAGGCTTTGCAAGGGGCAAGTGCTGTCCCACTGTGCAGTCCCCCCAGCCTTTTATCGTTTTTCTTTTGAGACTGGGTCTCGTTGAATTGCACAGGCGGCCTCTGGGCTGAGGCTCAGGGTCCTCCTGCCTCATCTCCTGAGAGGCTAGGATCGCAGCCGTCAACTCCAGTGTCTGGTTTGTTTACTTTTACTTTTTTTTCCTCCTTATTTCTTCTTTTTATCATTAATTTTGTTTTCTTCATTTCCTTTTTTCTAATATAATTTTTAATCTTTTTTCTTTTTTATCTCTCCTTTTAAGTTTTGCTTATTATTGTTGTTAGGTGCTGTCAAGTCAGTGTCCAACTCGTTGTTGTTGTTAGGTGCCGTCGAGTCAGTATGCGACTCATAGCGACCCTCATAGGGTTTTCAATGGCTGACTGTTTCGGGATTGCCTTGGGAGTGGATTGCCAGGTCCTTCTCCCATTTTTGCGGTGCTGGGAATTGAACTCGGGACCTTAGAGACTGCAGCGCAGCGCTCTACCAACTGAGCCAAATCCCAGCCCCATAGCGACCCTATATACAACAGGTAAAACACTACTGTCAGTGCTTCTCTGCTATTCATAGGGTTTTCTATGGCTGACTGTTTTTTGGGAGTGGGTTTCTGGGTCTTTCTCCCACTTTTTCTACTTACTATACTACATGTAGTCAGGAGAGATCAATCCCTGGAGAAGGACATCATGTTTGGGAGAGTGGCAGGTCAATGAAAAAAAACAAAGGAAAACCCTCCACCAGATGGATTGACACAGTGTCTGTAACAATGGGCTTAAACATAAATAAGATTGTGTGCCTAGCACAGACTCAGGAAGTGTTTTCATATGCTGTACATAGGGTAGCTATGAGTTGGACTCAACTCCATGGCACCTAACAATAACAACAACATACTGTTAGTGGGGCTGGAGTTTAACTCAGTTGATAGGGTGCTGCTCTGCACTCTCTGAGAACCCAGGTTCAATCCCTAGCACTCAAAAATGGAAGAAGGACATGGCAGTCCATGTCTGAAGCAATCTCAAAAACAATCAGCCATTGAAAACTCCATGAGGGTCACTATGAGTTGGACACAACTCGAGGGCACTTAACAACAACAAACCACATACTATTAGCATCATTTTTTACTTTACTATTGTTAAAAAAGAAATCTCTTAGGCTTTTTACTTCTTATTGTTCTTCTTGTGTTTACCTAATTTCATATATACTATTTTTCTTCATTGTAAAATCAGGGTTTTTTTTTCTCCCCTTTGCTCTTATCTCTCCCTCTTCCTAACATTCATCTCCTTTCTGGATCTTGTTTTTCCTTTCTTTTAGTTAACCATTAGTGCTTCCTTCTTTCTTGTCTTTCTCTTCTCTCTCCCTCCTTTTCTATTTCAGGAAATTACTATTTTTACTTTCCCCCTAGATAATTCATGTTGTTGTTGTTATTGTTGTTGTTGTTGTTGTTGTTGATGTTAGGTGCCATCAAGTCGGTATCAGACTCATAGCAACCCTCTGTGAAACAGGGGAAACACTATTGTCAGTGCTTCTCTGCAGTGCATAGGGTTTTCAATGGTAGATTGATTTTTGGGAGTGGGTTGCCAGGTCCTTCTCCCAAGCCTACATCTTCTGGTGTTCCCACGCGGTCTCCCATCCAGGTACTAGCCAGGCCCGACCCTGCTTAGCTTCCGAGATCTGATGGGATCGGATGCCACAGGGCTATGGCTACAGGCAGATAATTCATAGCTTACTCTATATTATTGTTGTCATTTTCTGTTCTATGGGCATTGGTGGTGTAGTAACTGGCATTAACTGATTTTAAGTGTATGTATATGTCTAGTTGTTCAGGTATCATACCTGTTATAGTGGTTTGTCTTCTCCTCTGGGAGTGTTACTGGGGATTGAGCTCTAAAAAGAAAACCACTTACTAAGAAGATTCCCTGGTGCATGCCTGCAATCCCAGCGGCTAGGGAGGATCACAAGTTCGAGACCAGAGGCAGTCTGTGTAATTTAGTGAGACCCTGTCTCAAAAAGTAAAAATAATGGGCTGGGGATGCAGCTCAGTGGTCCAGTACTTGCAGAGCATGTAAGCGCTAGGCCCTGGGTTCAACTCCCAGTAACACACACACACACACACACACACACACACACAAACACACACACACACACACACAAAAGAAGAAGAAGAAGAAGAAGAAGAAGAAGAAGAAGAAGAAGAAGATTCCCCAAATAAAATGGAAAGAGATATCAATCCCAATAGACATTTTGTTGTTGTTGTTGTTAGGTGCCGTCAAGTCGGTATCTGACTCATAGCGACCCTTATAGGGTTTTCAATAGCTGAGTGCTTCGGGATTGCCTTGGGAGTGGATTGCCAGGCCCTTCTATATACAAACCACAAAACAGGAACACAAGAAACATGAAAAAGAGAGCCAACATGTCTCCTCCTAATGACAATAAGTCTTTAACCAACAAATCCAAAGATACAGATATGATTGAAATATCAGACCAAAAATTCAAGTCTACTTATAAAAATGATCAATGACTTCAAAGAGGACTCAAAAAAGCAAGCAAATGAAGTAAGGAAATCAACACAGGACCTAAATTAGGAAGTCAGTAACGTGGAAGATAAGGTCAGAAAGATGGATGAGAAATTTAGCAAGGAAATTGAGATTTTGAAAAAACCAAACAGGAATATTCAAAATAAAAATTACACAATTAAACTTAGCAAAGAAGGGACAATATAAAGAGTAGAAAGGAGAGAAGGAACTAGCAAAGGCAAGTGAAGATTGTGGAAGGTGGGATGGGGAGGAGAATCAATGTAGAGGGCTAAAGGGAGAGAGGATACTTTCAATGTAAACAATGCAACTTCATGAGTACATTGGAAAAACAGGGGAATGTAACCCAAATATGCGTTTGAGTTTTACCATGAATTAGTCAAAAGGCTCCATGAACCTTGTAAGTTGATAAAAGTGTAACCAAAAGTGATGTAATAGTTGCATAATGGAAAAAGCCAATGTTGTATTACTCTGTACCCCACTATCATTTACCAATAAAGGGAGAAAAAAACTCAGGGAAAATATCACTAATAGACTAAGTTAAGCAGAAGACACACTATCAGGGTTGGAAAACAAAGTTCAGGAGATAGTACATTCAAAGATCAACAAAGAAAAAGAAATAAAAGAACATGATCACAACTTCCAAGAACTTTGCAACATGATCAAGAGACCAAACCTAAGAATCTAGCAGAAGAATCTAGAAGAAGGAGCTGAAATAAAAAGATAATAAAGTTATAGAAAACCTAGTCAGTGAAATTATAGCAGAAAATTTCCCAAGCCTGGGGAAATAAATGGACATCCAACCACAAAAGGCATTTAGACCCCCAAATAGACATGACCAGGAAAGGACTTCCCCATGACACATTACAGTTAAAATGCCAAGACTACAGAACAAAAACAAAAAATTGGAAGCTGCAAGAGAAAAACACCAACTCACAAAAGCAAACCCATCACAGTAATCTCGGACCTCTCAACACAAACCCTAAAATACAGGAAAGCATAGAATGATATATTTCAAGCCCTGAAAGTAAATAACTGCCAACCAAGTTCATTATATCCAGCAAAGCTATCATTTAAAATTGATGGGGAAATAAAGACCTTCCAAGACAAGCACATACTAAAGCAATTTATGACCACTAAACCAGCATTACTGAAGAGACTTAAAGGAATCCTATACACACAAGAGGAAGAATGACAGTCTCAATCATGAGAGCACAGGAAAGAATAAATATTATGAGAACAGATGAACTAATGAGAACTAGGAAAGACTCAGTCATGTCTAACTCAAAAAACCAGCAAACCCCAAATATGAACAATAGAGAAAGACAAGAAGAAATAGTATCTGAACCAACCAGGAAAATACCCAACACAATTATAAGAATCAGCAAATCCCTCTCAGTAATAAACCTAAGTAAAAATGTACTTTAATTCTCCAATTAAAAGACGTAGACTAGTAGATTGGATGGGCTAGGATTTAGCTCAGTTGGGAGAGTGCTGCACTGCAGTCTCTAAGGTCCTGAGTTCAATTCCCAGTACCACAAAAGTGGGAGAAGGACCTGGCAATCCACTCCCAAGGCAATCCCGAAACAGTCAGCCATTGAAAACCCTGTAAGGGTCACTATGAGTTGGACACTGACTCGATGGGCACCTAACAACAACAAGTAGATTGGATGAAAAGACAAGATCCAACAATTTGTTGTCTGCAAGAAACACATCTCACTGCCAAGGACACCCACATACTGAAAGCAAAAGAATAGAAATTGACATACCAAGCAATAAACTCCAAAAAAGGAGGAGTAGCCCCTCTTACATCAGACAAAGTATATTTCAATTTAAAATTAGTCAGAAGAGATAAAGAAAATCACTGCATGTTAATAAACCGAAAAATCAATCAATCAATCAAGAAGATATAACAACTGTAAATATATATGCACTAAACATCAGTGCACCCCATTTCATAAAACAAACACTGCTGGACATAAAAGGACAGACAGGTCCAGATACAATAATAGTGGGTGACTTCAATGCCCCATTCTTATCAATAAATAGAACGTCCAGACAAAAAAAACTCTACAAAGAAACTTTAAACACTACAATAGATCAAATAGACATCTACAGAACATTCCACCCAAAAGCTACAAAATACACATTCTTCTTGGCAGGCTATGAAAATTGCTCTAAAATAGATCATATTTTAGGCCATAAATTGTCTTAACAAATACAGAAAAATCGAAATAATTTTGTGTATGTTATCAGACCACAGTGGAATATAACTAGACGTCAACAGCAAGGTAATTTACAGGAATTATACAAATATATGGAGATTGAACTGTACACTCTTAAATGATCTGTGGATCCTTGGAGAAATCAGGAAGGAAATAAAAATTCCTAGAATCAAATGAAAATGAAAACACAACCTACCAGAACCTTAGGGATACAGCAAAGGCAGTTCTAAGAGGGAAGTTTATAGCTACGGGTACTTACATTAAAAAATCAGAGAGGACTGAAATAAATAACTTAATGATGCACCTCAAGTTCTTAGAAAAATACAAACAAGAAAACCCAAAATCAGAAAATGGAAAAAAATAATAAAGATCAGAGCAAAAATTAATGAAATGGAGACGAAAAGAGCAATAAAATGAACTGATGAAACCAAGAAGCTGATTCTTTATAAAGATAAACAAGATCAACAAACCGTTAATTAAACTAATTTTCTTTCAGTTAGAGAGAAAAGACTCGAATTAATAAAATTAGTGATGAAAAGGGGGACATTACAATAGATAACAATGAAATCCAAAGAGTCATTAGGGCATACTTTGTAAACCTATATTCCAAAAAACTGGAAAACATAGGTGAGATGGATAAATTTGTAGATACATATGACCAACCAAAGTTACATCAAGGGGATATAAGCAACTTAAACAGAACTATAACAAGCAACATGATTGAAGCAGTAATAAAGAGTCTTCCAACACAGAAAATCCCAGGACCAGATGGACTCACTGCCAAATTCTACAAGACGTTTACAGAAGAATTAACATCAATGGTCCTCAAACTATTCCATAAAATAGAATAGAAGAAACACTACCACACTCATTCTATGAAGCCAATATTACTCTTATACTAAAACAAAAACAAACATAAAAG
Source organism: Pedetes capensis (assembly GCA_007922755.1). Taxonomy (NCBI): domain Eukaryota; kingdom Metazoa; phylum Chordata; class Mammalia; order Rodentia; family Pedetidae; genus Pedetes; species Pedetes capensis. Next base: position 13,424 of record VMDO01006006.1, on the reverse strand, counting down.
GAAAGCTATAGGCTAATTTACCTAATGAACATAGATCCAAAAATCATTAATAAAATATGTGCAAATTGACTTCAAGGATACATTAAAAGATAATATGCTACTATCAAATTTGGTTCATTCTAGGGATAAGAGGATGGTTCAACATATACAGACAATAAATGTAATATATAGCACATAAATAGACTTAGGAACAGAACTCACATGATACTCTCCATAGATGAAGAACAAGCCTTTGACAAAGTTCAACATTTTTACATTTAAAAAGCACTAAAGAAAATAGGGCCTGCAGCCGTAGCCCTGTGACATCCTATCCCATCCGATCTTGGAAGCTAAGTAGGGTTGGGCCTGGTTAGTACTTGGGTGGGAGACTGCCTGGGAACAGCAGGTGCTATAGGCTTGGGAGAAAGACCCGGCAACCCGCTCCCAAAAATCAATCCACCATTGAAAACCCTATGAATAGCAGAGAAGCACTGACAATAGTGTTTTTCCTGTTGTACACAGTGTCACCATGAGTTGGATATTGCCTCCACCGCACCTAACAACAGCACAACAAAGAAAATAGGAATTGAAGGAAGCTACCTCAACATAAGAAAGACAATATATGAAAAATGTATGGCCAACCTCCTACCACATGGAGAAAAACTGAAAACATTTTCTTTAAAATGAGAAACAAGACAAAGGTGCCCATGCTCTCTATTGCTACTCAGTATTGTAATCGAACTCTTAGCCACAGGAATAAGGCAAGAGAAAAAAACAAAAGGGATCCAAGCAGAAAAGGAGGAAGTCAAGTTATACCTATTGGAAATGCTATGATATTATACCTAGGAGTCCCTACAGACCCCCACAGGAAGATTTTAGAGCTGATACTTACTTTCAGCCAAGTATCAGGATACAAAGTGAATACACAAAAATGAGTAGCTTCTCTAGTGATAATTACCAGGCTGAAAAAGCAATGAGAAAAACAATACCATTCACAATAGCTTCTAAAAGAATAAAATGCCTAGGAATAAACCTATTAAGGAAGTAAAATTCCTCCACTATGAAAACCTTAACACACTGAAAAATGAAATTGAAGAGGACAGCGGAAGGTGGGAAGATCTCCCATGCTTAGGGAGAGGGAGAATTAATATTGTGAAAATGGCTGCAGTACTGAAAGCAATCTAGAGATTTCCTGCAATCTTCATCAAGAACACTACAGGAAGAATTTCTATCTTGAACAGAACTGGAACCCAAGGACATATAGAAAAATACAATAAGTAAAAGATAGAGAAGACTTGGATGGGAAACAAATGGGAAGGGGGAGAGGGGGGAAAGCTTAGGGGAGGGTAAGGGGTAACCTATATGAATTATGTTTATCAAATTGCATATATGAAAATTGTCACAATGAAAAGCATGTCAAAATGAATCTCATTATGATGTACATTAAAAATTTCTAATAAAAAAAATCTCAATGGCATTCTTCACAGAAACAGAAAAAACAATCCAAACATTCATATGGAAGCACCAAAGTCCCCAAAATTGCTAAAGCCAGCCTGGGCAAAAAGAGCAATGTAGGAAGCAGCCAACACCCAATTTCCAATTATACTACAGAGCCATCATAATAAAAATAGCATGGTACTAACACAAAAACAGCCTGCAGCCATAGCCCTGTGGCACCTAATCCCATCAGATCTTGGAAGCTAAGCAGGGTTGGGCCTGGTTAGTCCTTGGATGGGAGACCACCTGGAAACACCAAGTGCTATAGGCTTGGAAGACGGACCCGGCAACTCATTCTCCAAAATCAATCAGCCATTAAAAACCCTATGAATAGCAGAGACACACTGACAATAGTGCTTTGCCTGTTGTATGTAGGGTCAGTATGAGTCGGATACCAACTCAATGGCACCTAACAACAACAACAACAACACAAAAACAGGCATATAGACCAATGCAATAGAATAAAAGATCCAGAAATAACCCTATGTAGCTACAGCCACCTGATATCTCCCAAAATATAAGTTGGAGAAAAGATAGCCTTTTCAACAAATGGTGCTGGGAGAACTGGACATCCTCATGCAGAAGACTGAAACTGGATCCCTCCCCCTCCCCTTGTACAAAAATCAGTTCAAATTGGATCAGAGACCTAAATATAAGACCTGACATTTTGACTCTATTAGAGGAAAACATGGGGAAAACACTTTAAGATATAGGCATAGGCAAGAGCTTTCTGGAAAGGACCCCAATAGCACAGGAAACAGCAGCAAGAATTGACAAATGGGATTAGATGAAATTAAAAAGCTTTTGCACAGCAAACGACACAATTACCAGAGTGAAAAGACAGCCTACAGAATGGGAGAAAAGCTTTGCCAGCTAAATATCAGACAGGGAATTAATATCTAGAATATATATATTTTTAAACCTCAAAAAATTAAACACTAACAAAGCAAATTACCCAATCAAAGCATGTGAGAGTGAAGTGATGAGAAAATTCTCAGAAGAAGAAATATAAATGGCTAAAAATCACTTCCTGGAAAACAGAAGGAATTTGAGATCATCATTTTAAGTGAAATAAGGCAGATCCCAGAAAGACAAACATCATATGCCTTGTCTCACATGCGGGTGTTAGGTTTCAATATTTTACGCAATATTAAACTATGTAGGTCATGAAAGTGGAAGGGGGCCTGTGCAGGAAAAAAGGAACTAAAGAGAAGAAGCAAGGGGAAATACGAAAGGTTAATGGGGGAAAGGGGAAATAATACCACAGTTTGTTCTTAAGGCAAAGTCTTGATAGCTCTCTCCCTCTCTCTCCCTCTCTCTCTCTCTCTCTCTCTCTCTCTCTCTCTCTATATATATATATATATGTATGTATATATATATATATATATATATATATATGTATACATGTGTATATATTTATATGTGTGGGCTGGGATTTAGCTCAGTTGGTAGAGCGTTGCTCTGCAGTCTCTGAGGTCCCGAGTTTGATTCCCAGCACCGCAAAATGGGAGAAGGATGTGGCAACCCACTCCCAAGGCAATCCTGAAACAGTCAGCCATTGAAAACCCTGTGAGGGTCGCTATGAGTCTGACTCGACTCAACGGCACCTAACAACAACATTTACATGTGTATATATATACATATATGTATGTATGTATGTATGTGTATATATATAGCCTGCAGCCATACCACCGTGGTGTCTGATTCTGTCAGATCTTAGAAGCTAAGCAAGGTCAAGCCTTGTTAGTCCTTGGATGGGAGACCACCTGGGAACACCAGGTGCTGTAGGCTTAGGAGAAGGACCTGGCAACCCACTCCCAAAAATCAATCTGCCATTGAAAACCCTATGAACAGCAGAGAAGTGCTAACAATACTGTTTCCCCTGTTGTACATAGGGTCCCTATGAGTCAGATACTGACTCCAGGGCACCTAACAACAACAAGATATATATGTATTCATATATTTATTGTTGTTATTGTTTGTACCATGCCAGGCACTATTGTCAGCACTTCTCTGATATACATTGGGTTTTCAGTGGTGGGTTATTTTGGAAGTGGGTTGCCGGGTCCTTCTCCCAAGCCTGCAGCACCTGGTGTTCCCAGGTGGTCTCTCATCCAAATACTAACCAGGCTGACCTTGCTTAGCTTCTGAGATCAGGCGGGATCGGATGTCAGGGTGCTATGGCTGCAGACTATACATATGTCATATATATACTAAAATAAGACATGAAGGCAGAAGAGGCACCATTGGGGGAGAAGAAGGGGATGGCGAGGGTGATGGCAGGGCATGGACAGGTGACCCTGAGCAATTGACATTTCTATGCATGTATGGAAATGTCAGAGTTGTACAGTAACTAAAACACTGCTAATAAAAAGTTGCAAGTACATGCCATCGCTCCCTTTCTACATATCCCCTAAGGAGTAAGAGCGGACATGAGGGCAGAGAGGTCCCAATCATGCCCACAGAGCATGTCAACCCTCAGCTCGTGGAGGCAGGGAGTGGGGAATTCTGATGCTGTGCTCTACGAGCTGATATTCCTGCCTTTAAAAGTCTGGCCCATTTCAGCCGGGTGCGGTAGTGCATGCTTGTAATCCCATTGGCTTGGGAGGCAGAGGCAGGAGGATTGCAAGTTTGAGACCAGAGGCAGTCTGCATAACTTAGCCAGACCCTGTCTCAAAAAGTAAAAAAAAAAAAAAAAAAAAAAAAAAAAAAAAAAAAAAAAAAAAAAAAAGTCTGGCCCATTTCTAAAACTGCCTCAAATTCTTTTCCCACCTGTACATGTGCCCTTCACACACACACACACAAGACTCATTGTAAGCCTAGCTAGTACCTTAATCATGCCTGGTTTTTCTTCTTGTTGTTAGGTGTGGTCAAGCTGCATCCAACTTATAGAGACCCTAGAAGAAAACACTCCCAATACTGTGCTATGCCCTATGCCCAGCACCATGTCAGTGCTTCTCTGCTATTCATAGGGTTTCCCACGGCTGATTGTTTTGCGAGTGGGCTGCTGGGTCCTTCTGAAATATAACCTTGATAAGAAGTGTCCTCTCTGAGGCCTCCTGACACAGTGGTCGGTGTGTTCTTCTTTCTTGTCACCTGGTTCTGTTACTATTATTGTTAGGGGCCATCAAGAGTCAGGTCCAACTCTTAGCGACCCTCATTGGGTTTTCAATGGCTGACTGTTTTGGGATTGCTAGGAGAGTGAATCGCCACATCCTTCTCCCATTTTTGCAATGCTGGGGATAGAACCCAGGTCCTCAGAGAGTGCAAAGTAGCACTCTGCCAACTGAGCTAAACCCAGCCCACCTGGTTTTGCCTGGAATAAATCCACACTCTACACTGGAGTAGTTACTCCTGTGATAGAGCCAGAATTGGTGGAAGAAGAATAACAAGAATGGAAATAAGAGCAAAAATAAAAATAAGAGGAAGAGCAAGGGCTTTCTTTTAATGGTATTTTCTGAATGCTATGAATTATAATAAAAATTTTAAAGGAATCCTGTTTAATCTAAATCGATAACAACTCACAAGATAAGTATAATTTCCTAGGTGTAGTTGAAGAAACTAATGCCCAAAGAATTTAAGTAACTTGTACGAGATCTGATAGTCAGGAAAAAGGTGGAGCTAAAATTTCTAGACAGGTTTGTCTGCCTCTAAATTCCATGTTCTTCTCATTCAAGAAGGCTATAAATGTTTCTGTGGTCACCTGGAGGTATTCAAGTGGCCCACAGGGAGCAGTGTTCACGCAGGTCATGACCTGAGCGTGACTTTGATTCTGACACTGTATATAGTGGAACCCCCTGTTGTACCACCTGTGTGAATTCAACTCCCCTCCACTTCTCCCTAGCCTGTAGCCATAGCCCTGTGGCATCCGATCCCATCAGATCTCAGAAGCTAAGCAGGGTTGGGCCTAGTTAGTCTTTGGATGGGAGACTGACTGGGGACACAGGGTGTTGTAGGCTTAGGAGACGTACCTGGCAACCCACTCCCAAAAATCAATCTGCCATTGAAAACCCTATGAACAGCAGAGAAGCACTGACAATAGTGTTGTACACAGGGTTGCTATGAGTCGGATACTGACTCAATGGCACGTAACAACAACAACCACTTCTCCCTGGATGTGTAGGCACAGCCAGGATCTCCTAACTGACCTGGAGCCCAGTGTCCTGGCCAGGCTTTCAGGTGTCCCCACAGGGATTAAAACACAGCGCATCATACGCTAGAGGAGCTGGTAGAGTAACTCAGAGCCTGGTTCTCAGCCATACATTACCTCATGCCCAAGAATGCATTTGTTTTTGACAAACAAACAAAAAAAGTGAGTCTTAGATCCATTATGGTCAACCATGTTGGTGGTACTGAGCATAGCAGCCACTGTGAGCTGAGCTGGTTGCCTTAACCTCCCAAGACACGGAGCATAGCCAAGCTTTGTTTGCTAAGGCAACCCAGTCAGTGACTTTCCAATGTTTACAGTAAGCGATAAGGAAATGAAGGACCAGAATGGAGTGCCCAGGCTCTTGATCAAGTAACGCTCAGATTACAAGAAATTCTCGGAAGCGTTGCCAGCTGTGAGAGCATGCCTTCTTGAAATCCAGTGTGGGCTGCCGAGGACACAGCAGGGTTCTCTAAGTGGCTGCCACAGTCCAGAATCGCAAAGCAGAGGACGGCTCTCCAGAAGCTCCTTGGGGTTGGTTTTGCTTTATTTTTCCAATTCAGCAGACATTCCCTGATCATCTTTTGTAAAAACACCAGGAAACTGAGTCACCAATGGTGAACTGTTACAATGGTTGGACAAAAATAAGTACTCAATGAACACAGATCCTCAGGGCAGAGATTGGTTGGGCCCTAAGGATGTTCACAAAATACAAGGGATGCCCACAGCAGGGAGAAGGCTATTCCAGCAGACGGTTCCGTGTTCAATGCCGATCACAGGTTTCCTCCTATGGTTTGATTCAGTGTGGCTTTTGAAGCCTCGCTATGAACTAGACATTAAGCTACAGAGCAGAAATAATTGGTTCTCTATCCTAAGTTTAACTAGCATTCACTATGTCACAATTATAGGAAAATTACATCTTCCAACAGATTACTTTGTCACATACTGCCCTCAGATGGTTCAGAACATAATTATTCATGACATATGTATGCTGAGTTTTAGGGCTGGGGTGTAGGTCAGTTGGAGAGCACTGCTCTACACACTCAGAGGCCCTGGGTTTGATCCCCAGCATGGCAAAATGGGAGAAGGACCTGGCAGCCCACTCCAAAAACAATAAGCCATCGAAAACCCTATGAAGAGCAGGGAACCACTGACATTGTGCCAGGCATGGCACAGTGGCAGGGAATTGCTATGAGTTGGATCTGACTCAATGACACCTAACAACAAGTGAGAATATAGGATAGGGTTTAGCTCAGTTGGTAGAGTGCTGCTGTGTGCTTTCTGAAGCCCTGTGTTCTATCCCCAGCACTGCAAAAGTGGGAGCAGGACATGGCAGCCCACTCCCAAAACAATCCCAAAACAATTGGCCATTGAATACCCTCCAATGGTCACTATGAGTTGGACCTGACTCAACAGCACCTAACAATAACAACATGTAATTGTAATCGATGATAACCTGCATACACGTTCCTGTGCCCATAAGAGGTCCTCAGGCCCTTCACTTTTAATAGACTTCACATGGCCGTTGATCGCATTGGTGAAAGATAATGAAACCTCTCTCTAAAACTTCTCCCATTTGGAATATGATGTAAGAAGTCACATTTGGCCCTCAGGCCTGCTCTGCTGAGCGGTGGAACTCGGTCTTCCGGATGAAGAATCCTGTACTCCCCAGTGCTGATAGCTTACATTCATTCCAAAAGAGAAAAGGGGGAAGTTAGAGCAAGGGAGAAGTAATAAACGAAACGAAACAAAACAGTAGCAACAAAGGTGGGGACAGAATTTAGGAAGTTGAGAAAGAAAGGAAGAGAAGAGAAAAGATAGATTGACTCCTGAAAAAGAAAAAAAATGGAACAGCAGCCTGACTGATCTGTCCTATACCCAAAATAGGATTCAATCTAGTTTCCAGCAAATGATTCCAAACAGCACAAGCAAGGAGTGACTCATAGCATAGAAAACCCGTTGAACTGGCGATCAAAGTGGATCCAAGTTTATATTCAGTATTAATAGAGGTGTTTCCTTTTCTGCTAATAATAGGTCAGAACATACAATGCTACTCTCCAGGGCATAAAAAATATATTTGAAAATAAACCGAGTTCTATTTTAACATAGTACTCTCCTCTTTCGATTTTTTACCCCAAGTTAAATGCAAAGAGCATTACAACAGCATTCAAAGATCCATAAAATTGTGATGTTTGAGAAAGAACAATGAAGTGTAATTCTGGCACGATGTTGTTGTTACATGCTATGCAGTTGGCTCTGACTCATAATGACCCCATAGGGTTTTCAACGGCTGATTGTTTTCGGTATTGTCTTGGGTGTGGGCTGCCATATCCTTCTCCCATTTTTGAGGTGTTGGGGATAAAATCTGGGTCCTCAGAGAGCACAGAGCAGCACTTTACCAACTGAGCTAAACAACTCAGGGTAGTAAAAATGGTATTAAAGTTGGTGCTGCTCAGCTTTGTCGTTGTTGTTATGTGCCATAGAGTCATATCTAACTCACAGTGACCCTCACAGGGTTTTCAATGGCTGACTGTTTCTGAATTGCCTAGGGAGTGGATTGCCATATCCTTCTCCCATTTTTTGTGGTACTGGGAATCGAACTCGGGACCTCAAAGACTGCAGAGCAGCACACTACCAACTGAGCTAAATCCCAGCCTCCTCAGCTTTGTTGTTGTTGTTGTTAGGTGCCGTCCAGTCGGTATCTGACTCATAGCGACCCTCATAGGGTTTTCAATGGCTGACTGTTTCGGGATTGCCTTGGGAGTGGATTGCCAGGCCCTTCTCCCATTTTTGCAGTGCTGGGAATTGAACTTTGGGCCTCACAGACTGCAGCGCAGCGCTCTACCCACTGAGCTAAATCCCAGCCCCTCAGCTTTAGTATCTGGGTATTTCTCTGATCTTCAAGAGTTCGCTGTCAGCATCTCCAGCTGTGGTCCACCATAGCAGTGGGCACGTTTTCATGGGCCTTACTTTATTGAACTTGCCCTTCATCTCTCTGCCTGTGCCTTTCTCCCTCAACATTCAGCTTGCAGTCATTCACTGGATAAAAACACCAGAATGAACAAGACGATTGGATGAAAACTTCAGAATAATAACCATGGAATATGTCATGTGTCATACATGCGGTGTTCGCATAGCACATATTATGGTCAAACCTTGGTAATTGCCTGCCTGGTTTGATATTCAGCTGAGTAAAGGGAAAAGATTCTGAGATTGTGTTCCTTCCCTTTCCCTCTATTATTATTATTATGACTATCTGTATTGGGCAGGGAACCACATAAATCCACCCCTCCAGTTTTAAAGCTTACAGGATCTCTGGAATTGGAAGCTAACCTCAGGTAAAACAGTTCCCTGACCTCAGCTGCTCAGAGTTGTGCTTTGTGCCCTAGAAATGAATTTCAAGGGATCTCTAGTTGATGATAGGAAAAAAGAGCTCCCTATGAAACAGAGCCATTGAAAATCCTATGAACAGCACAGAAACACTAATAATAGTGTTTTGTGTGGTGTACACAGGGTCACTATGAGTCACATACCAACTTAAGGGCACATACAACAACAACAACATGAAACTGAGGTGTAGCTAAGCCCTGCGTGGGGAGTGGGGTGACCAGAGTGAGGACATGGTGTTCTCCATCATTCTGTCAGTGGATGGCTTCACACGCCAATGGCCTCCTTGGTCCTTGGAGTTTTGCTGGGGCCTCCCTTCCCGGAAGTGAAGGTGGTGCTAGGATTTGGAGGTGAGAGGTTGGCACGGAGGGAAAGCGCCTGGGCAGAATTCTGGTGTCTCGTGTTTCCTACTTGCCATGGCTCCTGCTCACCAACTCAGGGTCATGAGAAGATTCTCTTGTGATGTATTAATCGTCAAGACTTCTGCAAAAGTCCAGTGAGCGTGTGAGGTGCAGAGATTCCGACACACATCACCCCCAGTGCCTACATACGGGGGATGGGGAGTCCAGAGAGGCGTTTGCTAGAGTTTCTGCAACAAAGTAGCTTAGACTGAGTGGTTCACATGACAGAAATGTATTATTTGACAGTTCTAGAGATGGAGAGTCCACAGTCAAGGTGTGGGCGGAGCTAGTTCCCCCTGAGGACTGTGGGGGAGAACCTGCTCTGGGCCTCTCTCCTAGTTTCTGGTGGCCTGGGGAAATCTTGGCTGTAGATGGGATTCTGCCAGTGTCTTCACACTCTCTTCTCCCTGTGTCTAAATTTCTCCTTTTTGACAGACACCAGTCATATTGGACTAAGATCTGTCCTAATGACCTCATCTTAACTCGATCACCTGCAAAGACCCTATTTCTAAGTAAACCCAAGTTCAAGGTATCAAGGGTTAGAATTTCAGTATCTTTGGGGAAGGACACAGTTCTGTCCATACCAGAGCTGTAGTTCAAATGGAGTCTTCTGAAGCCTCTGACCTTCCATATTGAACTTCACCTCCTCTTTCCACCACTCCATTCCATTCTAATCCATGTGTCAGTCTGCACCTTTGTCAAAACTGCTCTAGAAACATTTGGGTCCTGTTTTGACTTGAAAGTCCATATGAAACTCTAAGCCTTTGCTTGGCCCCTCTTACCCCTGGTCCTTTCTTGCCTGCAGACACTTCTTTGTGCTTGATGATGTAAGCTTTCTGATCCAAGGACCTCACAGACACACGAATTTCATTCAACCAACATCTTTTATCCCAACTTCTCCAGCTCCTCACACTGGAGCTGAGCCTGAATGTCTGCCTTCAGAAATTTGGGACTGGGATTGAGAAACTCCCAACCCCTTGAGGAAAACTGGAGAGTGGAATAGAGGAATGGAGGTGTTGGTAGGAGTTGCCCTGGATGCAATGGGGGCAGGGAGAATCAGCTCCAAATCCAGACTGGGGCTGAGAGGGAGAGGAGCCAGAAAGGCTTCCTGCAGGAGGGGACCTACAGCACCTGGAGTTCCCTGGTGGTCTCCCATCCAAATGCTAACCAGGTCTGACACTGCTTAGCTTCTGAGGTCTTGACATCCATGTGGCAAGATTTGTCTGGGCAAAGTGATACAAAAGTGGACAAAGGGGGTTGGGAATAGAGAATCAAAGTGGGACAGACACTGGCTAAAAGGAGAGGACACAGAAAGATGCCAATTAAATATTAAAAATGTTAAGTGAATGGGGAGAACAGAGGGCCATGTGTGTAGAAGAGTGAGGTATGGAGTACTTTTCTTCTAAACATGAACAGTCCACTCAGATTCTATGACAAATCTGCACTGCTTAAATGACAGCCATGCAGTTGTCACACCTATGAGCCAGCTGATCAGGGGCCTGGTGCGGGCTCGCTTCCTGGTTTGCCAATGGCCACCCTGTGTTCTCACGGGGTTGGGGGGAGCAGGAGCTCCAGCGTTGGCCCACCCTGAGGGTTCTGCCTTTGTCTCGTCATCTGAACCTAACACCCTCCCACATACTTCCAAATATCACCATGGCGATGGGGGCTTCCATCGGTGAGGAGGAATGAGTGTTGGGTACAGAACTGCCCAACAGGCTCCTCCCCCGGGCTCATGTTAAACCACTGGACAGCCTGTGCTCAGTCCAACCCACACTGAACAGGCTGTGGTCATGGCTGCCGGAAGTCTCAGCATGGCTGCCGGAAGTCTCAGCATGGCTGCCAGAAGTCTAAGCATGCAGGTGTCTAAGACAGTTCTTTGGCATGGAGTCAGGCAAACAGCCTTCTCCAGGGGGACCGAGCGGGGCGTAGCTCTTTCCCAATATAGGTTTTAGCAGTCGCAGCCAAACTTTGGTGGATCGTTAACTTCTTCCCAGCTGTCATGTGATCCATGAGCTACTATTATCCCTTCTCTCTGGTCACCTGATATCAGGCTCCACCCTCCAAACCTAAGATCTAGTGCTAATTTCAGACAGAAAACCGACCCCCAACGCACGGGCGCGGGCACACACATGCACACATGCACACACACACACACATGCACACACATGTTGCCTCCTTCACTTAGAAGAGAACTCTTCAGTCTAATCCCTTAAAACGTGCTTCTTTCCTTCAAGTAAGTGGAAAAAATTCAAGGGCTGAAAATTCTGAGTCTGCATAAAGCAAACTGTGGTGGAAATACAGATCTCATTGGTTATATAACCATGGACGTATTTTTAATAAACGGAACATCTGTATTCCTCTAAACTAGGAGGGGTATTAGGAAGGGAGTAGCTGATTTCATTTGTTTTTCCTTTAAGTCATCAAGCGTCTCAGCCATGCCTTAAACCACAGGAAAATACCAGTTGCATATGCCATTTGTCATCTTTTAGCATAAACCGTGTTGGTGGGGAAGAGGGGGCTGGTTAGAGAAAGCAAAAGACACAGTGTACAAATACGATCAGTAATGAAGTGATGTGGTTAACCGTAAGTTGGCTTCTGAGGATGGAGATTCCGGGCCACTGAGCAACTGTGCTCCCTTTGCTCCAAGCAATCTTGTCCTGTTTTCAACTCTTTGCCTGGTGGTTTGTGGGCTGAGCTCCCTCTCGATCCAATGTGAGGCATAGCAAGGGTCTAAACAATAGATCCACTTGGGGCTTCGCTCACATCCCACCCGAGGGGGAGGAGAGCTGGTATCTCGCAGATCTGCCTCTGGATTTGGCCCGTCTCTAAACAGGAAGACAAAATGTTTACAACTGCTGTCTGGCTTGGGGGCTGGGGTGTTTCTCTGAGATACGTTTGGTAATACTGGATTCTAAGCTCGATCCAGAAAACAACCATTCGATATTTATAATAAGAAGTAAATGCTTTCGCTTCTTTCCACAGACAGCCTTAGTTCTTTACAGGGGTCATTTACAGTTTGGATTCAAACTCTGCATGAGAAAAATACAGTATACATTCATTAGCTAACCAGACCAGTAAATTCCATCCAATACCACTATGTTCTGGGGTTTACAAAGAACTGGTAGGTCCAGTCCTACCTTACAAAGAACATATATTCAGGCTGCAGAACAGAAGTTATTCATCACTGTATGTCCCCCCTACCTGCAGCCGTAGCCCTGTGGCATCTGATCCCATCAGATCTCAGAAGCTAAGCAGGATCGAGCCTGGTTAGTACTTGGATGGGAGGCCACCTAGGAACACCAGGTGCTGTAGGCTTGGGAGAAGGACCTGGCAACCCACTCCCAAACATCAATCTGCCATTGAAAACCCTATGAACAGCAGAGAAGCACTAATAGTGTTTCACCTGTTGTATGCAGGGTCGCTGTGAGTTGGATGCCAACTCCATGGCACCTAACAGACAGAACAACAGGACAGCATGTCACCCATCTAACAGAGTGGCTATTTAGAAAATTCTAGGTGTTCAGTAAGTATTTGCCAAATAAACAAATGAGATCAACATCCCATGAGCACAGCCAGTCAGCACTGAGCTGAGAAGTGACACTCCAGGCTTAGGTGCGTAGGAGAGGTTCCCTAAGTCAACGGAATTTTAGCAGTGCTTTCTGGAAAGGGCAGCACTTGATGCAGCTGGGGAAGGGGTCAGGGAAAGGGATAGGTTCTTCAGGGGGTGGGGGGGTAGGTGAGTCCAGCCAAGAGACTAGGAAGAAACAGAGCATTTCAGGAGTGGAAGAGGCTGGGAAGTGGCAGGAAAGGCCAAGAAGAGAAGATTGGGGTTAGAGCAGCCAGAAGAGGGTGGGCTAGAGGAAGAGGGCATCTGAAGTCACCTCCAAATTGACCTCACCAGGGAGCCAAGAAAGGAGAACCAGGGAAACGGGGGAGGAGTAGCCAGGGAGAGAGGCCCAGGAACCCAGGCAGGGCTGAGGAGATCTGGAGACCCCATACCAGCTGGGGCCAGC
>VMDO01006005.1:0-105223 GCA_007922755.1 Pedetes capensis | reverse complement strand
GGTCAGATCACATTAAAAGGGGGGGAGGGAAGATAAGAATGAGGTCAATATAAATGGACTAAAAATCGCATGTAATTGTTCTAACAAGATAGAAACAAAGACCACTACAGGAAAAGTTTCTATCTTAAACAGAAATGGAACCCAAGGACATATAGAAAAATACTATATAGTAAAAGATAGAGAAGACTTGGATGGGAAATTTAGATAGGAAGGGGGGAGGGGGAAACATAGAGGAGGGTAAGGGGTAACCTATATGAATAATGCTTATCAAATTGCATATATGAAAATTGTCACAATGAGATTATATATAAAATTAAAGTAAAAACAGGTAGAAGGTAGAATATGGCCTATAGGTTATAGTTTGTCTACCTTTCCTCCATATATAGTAGAGGATATAAAGGAAATAAAACACATCATCCCTGTTCTCTGGAATATTTTAGCCTCATGAGGATGTCTAGTATTACTTAAGAAAGTAGGTGGATAACTATAAAGTAATATAGAAATGAATAGAAATTAAAAATATGCAAATGAAACAAAGAAACTTGGAGGAGGTAGGATATGAAAAGATGATTCATGATGGTATAGTTAATTGATTTATTCACTCAATCATTTATTTGCTTATGGGATTTGTCGTGGGGTTTAGACTTTAAGCAATAAGGGATAATCTGAAAATGGAAGAGAGAAGAGGTATTTAATGGTTGTACAAAAAAGCATGAAGGTAAAAATTAAAGCTTGTATGAGAACAGAGGTGAAGGAAATGGAGGGGGATGGAAGGGGGTGATAGATATAGTCCAGGAGAGGTTAATTTGTTTTGAAGGTCAAGGTAGAATGGTTAGCATGAATCAAAAATTAGAGAACAATTTAGGTGTTTATTTTTGAGTTCCATATATTTCTATTTAATTTGATCTTATTTTTATTTCTTATATATTTATTACTTATACCATCTCATACTTAGAAAAAAAGAGAGGGCTCAGTGCTTCCTGTACTTTCTTTATATGGGTATGATTCTGAGCTGGTCTCTGCATTCAGACATTTGTCCAGCCAGTTTGCTCATTGTTACTTGCTAAATGAATTAGATAATTATAATAATTATTTAGGGTGATTAAAATGAACACATTCTTTTGAATTTAATTAGATGATAATTTTCTTGATCATTTTGTATAATGTCAACCCACCAGAAACATCACATTTTTAAATATAAATCTTCCTGTGAATCACAATATGAAGAGCACCTAATCTGGCCCCAGTGTGTTCTACTTCTGCCTTCTTTCCAGCTATAAATTGTCTTCCCTTACTTGCTGTTATGAGCCTAGTTTCTATCTAATAAGGTACTTTGCCCTCAGTCCAAGATCTGAGCTAATGATCTCTGAGATGTTACCAAAACCTTTTTGGAATTCCAAGTATATAATGTCAGCCTTTCCATGGTCACCATGGAAACTACATCCTAGAAAAATCCACTCACTTATTTCAGTATGACTTATCCCTTATAAAACTAAATTGGCCATTTCTAATAAACCTAAGCTTTTAAATTTGTTCCCTTACTAAATTGTTCATAATTGTATTTATTAATATTCTTACCATGGCCAATAGTACAATTAATATAAAACCAAGTGAGAATATCAAGATGGCTTGAGTGTAGTGGGAAAACCTTGGACTTGAAATTGGAACACCTGGTATTACAAATAGACTCTGCCATTTCTTCTCTGATCTTGTTTAAGTCCATTACCTTTCTGAGTGTTAGTTTCTTCAAATGTAATATGGGGAATGACACTTGATTCAATAAATCCCTAGTGAATATCTGACAAAATGAGAGATAATCGGCCCATGGAAACTACAAAACTCATACTGATTATTGTAATTAACTCTCCTACTAATTTTCTGTCACTGAGTGATTTGTGATGAAACAGGATACAGTTAGGTAAAAAAATATCATTATATAATCCCTTAAAATTCAATTTAACTGCAACATTTCAATGCTTCCTCTCACTAAACATTTATCAGAGCTAGTGAATTGCTACATTACAAAGCTAAATTTTAATTTGTTCTTTTCTTTTAGCAAGTTTCCTCTTTGGAACTGATAGTGACTGACAGGTATATATGGAATAGAGACTAAGGTTATAGAGCTATTTCACAAACTGGATTTTCAGTCCCAGATATTTGAAAATTAAATACACTTAAATTTCCTATTTTCATTTATTCACTACAAATTCAGAAAAATCAAGTGAGAATTTGGAGGAATTTACTGCTGTATAATGATAGCATACTTCCATTTAGGAGAAGGAGGGAACACACTTTGGGAAGTATATTTCAGCAACTCTGGTTATCCATCAAACTTCCTCTCTGTAAATATTGATCTCTCAAAACTGCTATCAGCTTATTGATGCAATATTGTAAAGGTTCTAGTTAACTTGCATCATCCTGAACCATTATGTTTATTTCTCTTCAGATATTTATAGGACACCTTAGCCATTTTGGCATAAAATGAGATATCCTCCCCACAGTAACTGCCAATAGTCAATGTCTTCACCTGGTCAATGTTTCTATGATCCTGGCTGATAAGGCAGCTTCCATCTGGCATGAAACTTGGGTCTATCCACTGTAAGATATCACAGTAATTCCTTGGTATGAGTGAAGGTTATATATCTGGCTTGGTAAAAAAGAAGAATGCCTATTTGCTCAAACCTACTCTACTTGTTTATAATGATTACCTTTCTCATGTTAGGCTGAGAAGTAGAGAGAAGGAAAAAAAGAATCAACTTCTTACAATTCTGATTAGGTGAGCTGCTATACCCAAGCAGTATCATTCAGGAGACTCTCGGATCCTCATCTGGGGGCTCCATGATGTTACAGATGACACAGGGGTCTTTGTGTACTATGATGGTCCCTAACCAAACTGCAGCTGTAGGCCTCTATGATCCCAACTATGGCATCCACAGGCAGGGATATGATGAGAAATATTTAACAACTTTCTTTCCAAAAAAAAAAAGAAAAGAAAAGAAAAGAAAGAAAAACAAACAAACAAACAAAAAAACACCAGCCATTATTTATAGTGAATGCTGATTTCATCCTTTTTCACGAGCACTTCTCAAGGTTTGTAATGTCCCCTTCAACTTAAGAATGAGTGGATTTCAAAACTAGGCCTACCTATTTCTTGTAGCACCATTTTCCTAACTGTTCATCCTCATGTCCATTTCACACATAACTGTGGAGCTTTTATTGTGTCACAGAACTGATTTGCCTGCTGCATTAGAATTTGTAGTTTCTACTGCAACAATTAATTTAAAAAATAAATACAAAGATCCAAGTTTATACCTGTACACGTCAAAATGAGATACCAATAATACAATGTACCTGTAAATATAAAATAATCAATTTTCCTTTTCTTTGGAATTTTTTTTCTATTTGGAGAAGATGCCTTTGATATTTTTTAGTGCTACATATATATTCTTGCTTTTACTTCCACAAAGCATGTAGTAGGTTTTGGCAGGTTCAACAATCAGAAAAGATCAGATAGATTTTTTTAAATCATATTTTTAAAAAGTCTCAGAGAGCTGTGGAAGTAATAAGGACACATGAACTAAAAATCACAGAATATCTCCTAAGTAGTTTGGGGAGATTTGTTGATTGTGAGAAGTGCTCATGACTGGCCTTTGCCTAGGGAATGAACCTCTTCTGGGAGAAAAAGAAATTAGCAGTCTTTAGTGCTTTTACAAGACTAGGGTAATACAGGAAAGGCTTTCCCCTTCCCCCAGAGAGAGAGAGAGAGAGAGAGATACAGACAGACAGACAGACAGACAGACAGACAGACAGACAGGCAGACAGAAAGAGAGAGAAATATTTTAAGGAATTGGTTCACTTGACTATGGGTTCTGGCAATCGAAAATTTAACAGGCAGGCCAGTAGGCTGAAAACTCAGGCAGGAATTGATGCTGTCATCGTGAGGCACAAGAATTTCTTCCCTAGAAAACCTCACTTTTTGCTCTTAAGGGCTTTCGACTGACTGAATGAGGCCTATTCTTCCTTATTGAAGGCATTTTCCTTTATATTAAGGTCAAGTCATCTGATTGTAGATGTTGACATCTACAAAACTCCTTCATAACAAAACTTAGATTAGTGCTTGATTAAATAACTGTGTACTATAGACTAGCCAAATTGACCTGTAGAAACAACCATCAAGGATGGAGACTTAAAAGTTCAAAAAGGCAGAGTAGCCCCTTCCCTCCTTTGCCCAGTGATAGGAAAAAGGACATGCTAGGGAAAAAGACCCTATGACCCTCTTCACTATGTTTGATACGTTTTGAAGATGCTGAAGCAAGAGGCTGAAGAACTGAGCTGAGGACCTCTGAAAGGCAAAGCTCTGTGTCCCAAGGTCTTAGGGACGAGGTCATCTGTCAGAACTTGAGTAGAGAGCCTGCAGGACCATGCAGGGAACCCAGGGAGTCTGAATCTAACATGGAAGCCCAACACCATCCAAACCAAATTCACAAATGAACTTAAGTGACTAGATCCTCATCCATTTCATCTAACAATGGAAATAGGGACTGTCTTTGGTAGAAGATAATATCTAGTGTTTTCATACACAAAGTCTGGCATAGTTTATTTATTTGTTTACTCACTTATTTTTTTTATTTTGAGGCAGGATCTCACCAAGTTGTACAGGCTGTTTCTGGCCTTAAACCTGTGATCTTCCTGCTTCAGCCACGAGAGTAGCTGGAATTACAGGTGTGTACCACAGTGCCTAGCTAAAATATGCATCAATTTTTAAATGAGTAATCAAAAGCTTTTTATTTATTCTCAAGCTTGGAATTGTATCTTTTTAACTTGTATCAACTAATAACTGACAAACTTCTTCAGAGGTAGGAGAATCACAAGTTTGAGTCCAAAGGCAGGCTCCACAACTTAGCAAGACCCTGTCTCAAAATAAAAAATAAAAAAATGCTTAGGCATTCAGCTAGGTGGGAGAACACTTACCTAACATGCATGAGGCCCTGGTTCAACCTCCAAGTAGTACCCCCCCCCCAAAAAAGATAATTAGAAAAATTTTGACTACTCAAAAACTAAATAATACATTTACAAATAATCCATATGTCAAAAAAGAAACCAAATTGAAAATTAATTATTGAACTGCATGATGATAAATATGGTATATCAAAACTTTCATCATGAAGTTAATTCACTCCTTAGAGTTTAATTTCTAACCTTAAATAGAAATGAATAAAATCAATCAATGATTTAAACTTTCATCTCAAGAAATGAATAAAGAGACCATCAAATCAAACTTGAGAGTTAATTAGAAATACATAATAAAGATAGGAGCAGAAATTAATGAAATTTTTAAAATGCACATGCAGTAGAGAAAATTACCAAAACAAAAAATTATGTAGGAATTCAGTTTTCCCAGCACTATTTATGGAAGAGGCTGTACTTTCTCCAATCTATGCTTTTAGCATCTTTGCTGTAGATGCTCAAAATGAATCAAAGACCTAAACATAATATCCAAAACTCTGAAACTACTAGAAGAAAGCATGGAGAAAATACAGGCAATTATTTTCTACATGTGACCTCAAAAGTATAAAATACAAAAGGAGAAAAGGACAAACAGCACACACCAAAAACTAAAAAGGTTTTTCACAGGACATGAAACAATCAAAAGACTGAAGAGACAACCTATGGGACAGGAGAAAGTATTTTCCAACTATTCATCTGACAAATGCTTAATATCTAGATTATATAGGAAATTAATCCATTGAAAATAGGCAAATGATCTGAATAGATACTTCTCAAAAGAAAAAATACAAATCCTCAACAAATATATGAAAATATATTCAGTATCATTAGCCATCAGGGAAATGCAAATCAAAACTATAATAAGGTATCCCCTTATCCCAGTTAGAATGACTGTTATCAAAAAAAGAAAGAAAAGAGAAAATATAACAAATGTTGGTAAAGATGTGAAGAAAAAAATTCTTATACACTGCTAGTGGGAGTGTACTTTAGTATAGCCATTATGAAGAAGAGTATGGAGGTTCCTCAAAAGGCTAAACATAGATCTACCATTTGACCCAACCATCCCACTTCTAAGGAAGTAGGATATCCTAAGGAAATGAAATAACCATACCAAAGCAATACCTTGTATGTCCATGTTTACTGAGGCACTATTCATAACAGCTAAGATATAGTAGCAGGCTAGGTATACATCAACAGATGAATGGATAAGGAAAATGTGCTATATATTCTCAGTGGAATATTCCATACTTTAGCAAAATGGAAGGAAGTGGAAGACAGGATATTGAGCAAAATAAGCCAGACACAGAGAAACAGTGTCTCATGTTCTCTTTCATATGTGGAAGCTAAAAAAGTTGACCCGAATATAGAATAGCAATGAACAGAATTTGACAAGGATGTGAAGAGTTGAAAAAAAGGAAGTTGGATTTAATTAGTGCATGCTATATGCATGTGTGGAAATATTACACAGAATCATATTAATATGTAAAATTAATATACGCTAACCAAAAGTAACAAACAAAAAGTTAATTCCTTGAAAATATTTATAAAATGTATAAATCTCTAGCAAACCTAATCAGGAAATAAATTTAAGTGCTCGATATTAGGATTGAAAAGGGAAACATTATGTCAGGTCCTATAGACAACAAATTATAGTGAAAGGGCATTAAGAAAACTTTATACCAACACATTTAGTGACTTGGATAAACTGCATAAGTTTCACAAATAAATATTACCTATGCCAACTGACAAAAGAATGAATGAAACTGAATAGAATAGATCAATTTTTAAAATGAAATTAATTATTAAAATTACAGCCCAACTCTCTCATAAACATAAATGCAAACATTTTTTAATGAAACATCAGAAAATTAAAATCAATAATATAGAAAAAGGGCAATACATATAAGAAAGATTTACTCTAGGTGTGGAAGATTGATTTAACATTAGAAAAATCAATGTATTCTCTATATTAATAGAAAAAAGCTGATAACCTCACTTATAAAATCCAACATCTATTCAAATATGAATTTTTATAACAATTTAGAAATAGAAGGGTACTCCCTTAATTTGATAAAATATATTTACAAAAATGTTACATGATACATCATATGCAACAGTGAAATGCTACAAACTTCTTCCCTGAGATCAAGAGTCTATGTGAGTCTGATGGCCCATGGCTGGTGGGAGGCAGGGCAGAGCCCCCCAGAAGTGTACATGGCTGAAGATAGGTGCAGAAGAGCCCTCCCTGATGGTGTGCAACTGGCAGGAGGCACAGCAGAGCTCTCCTGATGGGTGCATGGCTGACTAGAGGTACTGTAGGGAAAAAAGTAGAGGTCTGAAGGACTCTCCAGGGAGGAGGCCAGGCTACATGTTCCCATTGCAGGGTCTTGGACCTGGGGATTTTTTTTTTTTTTTTTTTTTTTTAGGTATACCAGGGAGAGACAGTCACTGGCCTGGCTTCTGGCTCCACTGGAACCATAAGCCACAGGGAGAGAAACTGAATGGTGGCAAGTTCAGGGACAAAGAAGAGCTGAGAGCACTGCTCGATCCCTAAGCTTAAGAAAGCTTGTACAGAATAAGGCATATGTGGAGCCCCAGAATGCTTGTGATGCAGAGAGGTATTATCATGGGCCCAGGGAGCATAAGAGACATGGTTTAGGCTATGGTGCAATTGTGGGGTGGGAATGCAGGGGATGGGGAGAAACTAAGGGGGCAGTTCTGAATCCAGAGGCTTCAGGGGGAGCTAGGTATTGGACACTGAGGCTGCAAACTATAGAGAATTAGCAGTGAACATGTTGGGGGAGAACTTCTTTACACGCAGAGGAGGCATGACCTAGCAACTTGACCAAGCAATGGGCAAGCGTCAACAGAAAAACACACAAACATGAAAGGTTAAGTGGGATGGGAAGACCCAATAGACCAAAGACCTTCAATGGATAATTTCAAAGTAACTGGATACTTAGAGATGCCAGATAAAGAACTTAAAATCCCACTTATAAATATGCTGAAAGACCTCCAAGATACCACTATGAAAGCAATTGATTCACTAGGCAAAAAGTTATCTAACATGGAAGAAAAATTCACAAAGAAATGGAAATTTTGAAGATGAATCAAACAGAAATCCTGGAAATGCAAAGGAAACTCAATCAACTCAGTATTATAGTAGAAAAGGCAGTATCCACACTAGATAAAACTGAGAATAAAATAAAACTGAAAAACTTCAGCTGATGCTGAAGAAAAAGTAGAGGACCTTATTTACTCACCTGTCAAGAAAGAAAGAAAGATGAAGCAGTATGAGCAAGATTTTCAAGAAGTCTTTGATAAAATGAAGAAACAAAACCTACTAATTCAGGGGGTTCAAAAGGAGCTGATAACAATGCAAGAGGTTTAGGAAATTTATTCAAAGCAATATTATATGAGAACTTACCAAACCTATGGCAAGAACTGGATAACTATACAACTGAAACATTCCAAACCCCAAACAAAGCAGATCAGAATAGATCTTCATCATGACACATTATAATTGTCATTTAGCATATAATTACTAAATCTAAAAAACAAAGAACCTATAAGAGAGAAGTGCCAACTTACTTACAAATGAAAATCCATCAGAATGACAACTGATTTCTCAAGAACAACCTTAAAGTCAAGGAAAGGTTGGTCAGACATCATTCAAATCCAGAAAGAGAATAACTACCAACCAAGATTACATTACCCAGCAAAGCTATCATTTAAAATAGATGGTGAGTTCAAGGCACTCCTTAATATTGACTTATTTAAACATTTTGCAACCACCAAGCCTAAATTTCAGAGGCTCTCAAAGAAACACCACATATAGGAGAGCCAACACAACTACAAATATAAAATTAAATAATAAAAATGAGGGGAACTTAAGAATACAATAGGATAAATATGAATCAAAATGAAACAAGTACCAAACTGATGCAGAATAATAAGCACCTCTCAATAATTACTCTTAATAGTATTGTTGTTAGGTGCCATCGAGTTGGTATCTGACTCATAGCGACCCTACATACAAGAGGCAAAATACCATTGTCAGTCCTTCTCTGCCATTCATAGGGTTTTCAATGGGAGATTGATTTTTGGCAGTGGGTTGCCAGGTCTGTCTCCCAAGCCTACAGCACCTGGTGTTCCCGATGGTCTCCTATCCAAGATGAAGGTCCGACCCTGCCTAGCTTCCAAGATCTGACAGGATCGAATGCCACAGGGCTACGGATGCAGGCAACACTTAATATAAATGGTCTTAACTCACCATTCAAGAGGTATAGACTGGCCAATTGGACTAAAGAATATAAACCCTTGATATGTGGTATTCAAGAGCTTCATCTCATCCATAAAGACCAAAACAGGCTGAAAATTAAGGGCTAGAAAAAATATACCATGTATGTGAGAACCAATAAAAAGAAGGGGTTGTGATATTAATTTCAGACAACTTAGACTTCACTCCCAAACTAATCAGAAGAGACAAAGAAGGAAACTACATATCAGTAAGAGGAACAATTAATGAGGAATTCATAACAATACTCAATATCTACTCACCAAATACAGGAGCACCTAGCTTTATAAAAAAATTTATTGGAGATAAAGAAACACATCAGGCAGCCTGGCATGGTGCCTCATGCCTGTAATCCCAGTGGCTTGAGAGGTGGAGCCAGGAGGATCACAAGTTCAAGACCAGAGGTAGTCTGCATAACTTAGCAAGACCATGTCTCAAAAAGTAAACAAACAAACAAACAAACAAACAAAAAAGGCTGGGGGTGCAGCTCAGTGGTCCAGCACTTGCAAAGTATGTAAGTGTGAGGCCCTGTGTTCAACCCCCAGTACCGAAAAAGAAACACATCAGGCCAGGCACAATAATTATGGAAGATTTCAATACCCCACTTTCATCAAGACACAGATCATCAAAGCAAAAAGTCAACACAGAAACAAATGTCTTAAATAGCACCATAGACAAACTGGAACTTACAGACATCTACAGAATATTTCATCCATCAGATATGTAATACACATTCTTCTTAGCACCACATGGAACTTTTTCTAAAACAGACAACATTTTAGTTCACAAAAATCGCCTCAACAAATACACACACACACACACACACACACACACACACACACACACAAAGAAATCATCCCCTGTACCTTATCAGATCACAATGGAATAAAACTAGAACTCAAAGCAAGAAAACTTTTGGAAATATTACAAATTCACGGAAACTAAATAATACACTGCTGAATGATCAATAGGTCATTGAAGAAATGTGAGGGGAAAAATTTAAATTTCTGCAATCAAATGAGGATGAAAATATATTCTACCAAATTTTGTAGGATACAGCAAAGGAAGTTCTAAGAGGAAAATTCATAGCCATGAATGCCTTCATCAATAAGTTAAGGAAGGCCCAATAAATAACTTAATGATACACTTTAAGATACTAGAAGGTCAACAACAAACCAATTCCAAAAAGAGCATCAAGATCAAGGCAGAGATATCCCATTAGAACCTGAAAAGACAATTCAAAGAATTAATGAGATTCATAGCTGATTATTCAAAAAGATTAATAAAATAGACAACCCCAGCCACTCTCACCAAAAGAAAGAAGAGGTCCAAATTCAAAATCTCAAAGATGAGGATGGGGTCATGATCACCAATACCAATGAAATCCAGAAGAACATCAGAAAATACTATGAGAAATTGTACTCCTCGAAAAAATGAAACTACAGAAAAAGATGGATAAGGTCCTGAACAAATTACCTCAATTAATTTGGGAAGACACAAGGAAATTAGACTTGTTATATTCACTGAAATAAAAACAGTAACAAAAAAGATCTCCCAACAAAGAAAAGTCCAGGTCTATGAGTTCACCATGAAATTCTATCAAATCTTTAAAGAAGAATTAATACCTGCTCTCCTCAAATTATTTCATAATATATAAAAGGAAGGGAGACTTCCAAATTCATTCTACAAAGCCAGTATCATCCTGTTACCAAAGCTGGGGAAGGTCACTCCAAAGAAAGAGAATGATAGACCCATTTCCTTAATGAATACTGATGCAAAAATCTTAAATAAAATTCTGGTAAACTGAATTCAGCAACACATAAAAAAGATCATACCCTATGATCAAGTGAGTTTCATTCCACAGATGCAAGGCTGGTTCAATATATGAAAATCAATGAATGTAATTCATCATATCAAAAGACAGAAATCACGTGATCATCTCAATTGATGCTAAGAAGGCCTTTGACAAAGTGCAACATATTTTCATGATAAAATCCTTGAAGATAGTGGGCATAACATCATGAAAGCCATCTATGACAAACCCACAGCCAATATCATATTAAATGGGGAAATATTGAAATTATTGCCTCTAAGATGAGGAGCAAGATAAGGATGTCCACTCTCTCCCTTCTTATTCAATATTGTCATGGGAGTCTTTGCCACAGCAATCAGGCAAGATAAAGAAATCAAAGGGATTTCTTCTTTGCCTAACATATAGGCAAAGAAGAGGTCAAATTATTCATGGACAACATGATCCTTTACCTAAAAGACCTCCAAAAACCCACTAGAAAACTCTTAGAGCTAATTAACTCCTTCAGCAAAGTAGCAGGACACAAAATTAACATGCAAAAATTCGTAGCCTTCTTTACACCAATAGTGAACAGGAAGAGAAGGAAATTAAGGCAACAATCTCATTTACAATAGCCCACCAAAAAATTAAATATTTAGGTATCAATCTAGCCAAAGACCCTGAAGATCTCTACAGGGAAAACTTCAAAACACTAAAGAAGGAAATTGCAGAGGATACTAGAAGATGGAAGGATCTTCCTTGCTTATGGTTCAGGAGAATCAATATTGTAAAGATGGCTATGTTACCAAAAACAATTTATAGATTTAATGTAATCTTTATTAAAATTCCAATGGCAAATGTTGCATAAATAGAAATAATAATCCTAAAATTCATATGGAAGCACAAAAACTCTATATAGCCAAAACAATCTTAAGTTGAAAAACCAGCACTGGTGAGATCATTATACCTGACTTCAGGCTATACTACACAGCTATAGTGGCAAAATCAGCTTGATACTGGCACAAAAATAGGCTTGAAGACCAGTGGAATAGAATCAAAGACCCAGAGATACACCCACATAACTTCAGCCATCTGATTTTTGACAAAGGGGCTAAGGACATGCAATGGAGAAAAATAGTTTCCTCAACAAATGGTGCTGGATAAATTGGACATCCATTTGCAGAAAATTGAAAATAGACCTGTATCTCTCAATTTGCATTTGTCAATTCAAAATGGATAAGAGACCTCAACATAAAACCTGAAAACTTAAAATTACTTGAAGAAAAATAGGAAACACACTCCAATACATGGGCATAGGGAAGTATTTCCTTAACAAGACTCCAATTCCCCAGGAAATGGCACCAAAATTAACAAATAGGATTATATGAAATAAAAAAGCTTCTGTATAGCAAAGGAAACAATCAAAAGAGTTAAGGGAGAATCTATAGACGGGGAGAGAATCTTTGCATCCTACATATCAGACAAAGGACTAATTTCAAAAAAATACAAAGAACTTAAGAAAGAAAATACCAAGACAACAAACAACCCAATATATAAGTGGGCAAAGGAAATGAACAGACAGTTCTCAAAGGAAGAAGTTTGAAGGGCCAAGAAACACATGAAAAAATTCTCAATTTCCCTAGCCATTAGGGAAATACAGATCAAAATAACAGTGAGAGTCTATCTTCCTCCAGTAAGTATGGCCAAGATCAAGAAAACAAATAAGAACAAATGCTGGTGAGGATGCAGAGGGAAAGGAACCATTTTATACTGGCAGAAACCCTTTTACACTGGCAGGGGTGCTAGTGGGATTGTAAAGTAGTTCAACCACCTTGGAAACCAATATGGAAATACATTAGAAAACTAAGAGTAGGACTACCACACAACCCAGCTATACTACTCCTGGGAATATACCCAAAGGATGATAAGTTATCATACCACAGGGACACCTGCATTTCCACATTTAATGCAGTGGTTTTCACAATCACAAAGGTATAGAATCAACATAGATGTCCATCAACAGAGAAATGGATAAAAATGTTGTGGTATATATATACATTGGAATATTACTCAGCAATGAAAATGAATGAAATAATATAATTTGCAGCAAAATGGATGGAAATGGAGAATATTGTCCTAAGCAAATGAGCCCAGGTTCAAAAAGAGAAATGATTATCACTCCTATCTGGGGTCTAAATTTAACTTAAAGGAAGAAAAAAATCCTATACACATGTAGATATATAGAAAGGAACAATCAGACTTATCTAAGAAGGGAAAATACGAGCAGAGTAGAAAGAAGGAGGAGAAGACTAGTGAGAGAAAGCAAAGAGTGTGTCAGGGGGGTGGGGAGGGGACATAACACAGAGGGATAAAGGGAGAGAGGATAATCTCAAATTATATGATGTAACTACATGAATACAAGGGAAAAAACAAGGGAATGTAACCCATAATTGCATATGATCTTTAATACATATTAATCAGCGGGTTCCATAAATTATATAAGTTGATTAAAGTGTAGCCAAAAATGGTGTAATAGGTGCACAATGAAAATAGCAAAAGCCTTACTACTCTGTACCCCACTAACATTTATTAATAAAAAATAACAAAAGAGAGACACACTCATCCTCTGTGGTCAGGGAGAAAGGGCATAAAAGAACATTTCCACATATTAAATAGAAGATGTAGACTGGAAATGAAAAACTAATTCCAATAAGGTAATAGAGATTATTTAAATTTGATAACAAGTGGTTCACAACTTGAAGAAATTTGAATATGAGGGGTTCTTGTCAAAACACTTTGTCTTAAAAAAAGCAAACCTCTAAAGTAAGCAAAAATAATCAGAATGTATCAACTTAAGAGAGAAAAAATATGGCACTTTGAAAGGAAAGGTAATAATTGTAATAATAATATTCAGTCTCTGTTATTTTTTGAAGCCTGTTAATGTAACATTAACAACAATGAAAGATGTATGTGGCATGATTCTGTTTAATTAAGATATAAAGCAGGCAGCCAGGCCCTGTGGCACATGCCTGTAATCCCAGCAATTTGGGAGCCTGAGGCAGGAAGATTCTGAGTTTGAGACCAGAGGCTGCCTGCACAATTTCGTGAGACTTTGTATTAAAATAAAAATGAAAAGGGGGTTGGAGTTTCAGCTTAGTGGTATGGCAGTTGCCTAGCATGAGCGAGGCCCTGAATTCAACTACCTAGTTGTGAAAAAAAAGAAAGAAAGAAAGAAAGAAAGAAAGAAAGAAAGAAAGAAAGAAAGAAAGAAAGAACACAAAAAGCAGGGAAAGTTAACATATATATGTTTGAATTCACACTAGTGGTGGTTACCCTCTGGAGGAAGGGAGCAGTGGCAGGGGTGCTTGTGGGAAGCTGGTAATGTTCTGGCTCTTGATTTGGTATGGTTATGGGGATGGTTATATTTGCTTTTGAAAATTTATTGATAAGTTCACTTATAATACATGTAACTTTCTGTATGTTTACAATACATTATAGAGAAGTTTATTTAATACACTCTAATGGAAATTGATTCAACAAATCAAAAGACACATTGCTCTAGGAAAAGCTGTGGCAAAAGATCTTAGAGTGTTGAAAAGTAAAGATGTCACACTGAAGATGAAGGTGTGTCTGACTCATGCCATGGTATTTTCAGTGGCATCATATGGTTGTGAAAGCTGGACATTGAACAAAGGAGACAGGAAAAGAATTGATGCTTTTGAATTATGGTGCTGGAGACTGCTATTGAATATATCCTGGACTGCCAAAAGAATCAAGAGATCAGTCCTACAAGAAGTGTAACCAGAGTGCTCCTTGGAAGCAAGAATGGTCAGACTGTGTCTTACATATTTCAGACATGTAGTCAGGAGAGATCAACCCCTGGAGAAAGACATCATATTTGGGAGAGTGGCAGGTCAATGAAAAAAAAGGAAAACCCTCCACTAGATGGATTGACACAGTGTCTGCAACAATGGGCTTGAACATAAATAAGATTGTGTGCCTGGCACAGAATTGGGAAGTGTTTCGATCTGCTGTATACAGGGTTGCTATGAGTCAGACTCAACTGACAGCCCCTAACAACTACAACAACGGAAATTTTAAAAGCCAACTTGTATTTCAAATGACAGGCACCCTCTCAGAAGAGAGAGGTTGGGTTCTTCAATAGTCAGGCTGTTGTTTTCTATGTGTTGACCCAGCCTTAGTAAGAGCTAAATGATGAATATTTTGGGGCTGTTTTAGAGAGTTTGAGCATCCTGGACAATGCTCAGAAACCACACAGGTCTATCATCAGTTTCCCCATAGCTAAGTGAGCTTTCCCAGTGTCCTTTCTAGGCCTCAGATAAGGAAATTCTATTTTAGGAAACTTTCCTAGTGTGTATAGATGCCAGCAACTTTCAAAGGAAAGGACTTCTGAGCTATCATAAATCTATTTTTTGTTGTGCTGCCCTTGATGGGGTGAAAGGCATGGCGAAAAGGCAAAATCTCTTAGTCCTCCAACCTTCCCTGGATAATGGCAGTGAGCAATAATCTGCCAGGTCTTTTTGGTCAAGGAGCATAATCCCAGGAAGGCCCACTCCAAGAGCAATAGCCATATGCCAGGGGTGACAACTTTTGAAACTTACCTGAAGAATATTCTGCCAAAGAAGGTGCCCATCTGCTTTCTAGATCTAGACAAGAGTTCCTCCTTAAGTTTCATTGTATTTTAGTACACGTTCAGGAGCTCCCATAGTTTTTCAAAGGCCTCATATGTCAGGTGGTATCGTGGCATCATTGCAATGGATGCTTACAGATTCCTTATTGCCTTAGGATGGGAATCTACTCAGCCAGCTTTAGCAAAAGGGACTGCTTGGCTTTTTGCTCTCTTCCTAAGAGGCAACATGATTTTTGATAAGCTAATTTCTCATTCTGCCAAGAAGTTCTCTTGGACTTACTCCAGTTTACAATCCTCTCTTTCTTCTCTGGACTCTAAAAGCATGTAGGAGTGAAGTTCAGCTTATAAACCACTGCTTTTACACACACACACACACACACACACACACACACACACACACACACACCACAATTTAAGCTTATTTTGTATAAATGTAATATTTGTATGGCACATAGCTTCCCAGGGTGATCCACAAAGCCTGTTTAATATAATCCGATCCAAAAGCTTTGTATTTGCAGTATGATGGATGCCCTTATCTTTTTATAGCAGCATTTAGCAGCAGATGCAAGTCTTAGAGTTCTATCCTGACCTAACAGAACTCATCTGTGTTTGGAGATAGAGGATGATCTCTCTGATCTGTTCTAACCCCCTTACTGTGAGACTTGGGCTCCTGCCTGTTTTCTAATGCCCTTATTCATTTTGTTCCTTCTTTTTGTCACTATTCTCCAGTTACACTGGCCCTTTTCCTTTTCTCAGCTGTGTCATAGTAGTACTGCCCTGACCCTTTGAGCTTACTCTTCTGTCCAGCAGGAATATTCTTTCTAACATCTTCATGTGACCTGCTCCTTCCCATCACCCAAGTGACAGATTAAACATCATCTCCCAAGAAATACCTTCCTGGGCCACGCAAGTGATCTGCAATAAGTCATGCTCCAGCTTTTAATTTAATTTTTTAATTCATTCTCTTGTTGATGGGATATCAATTACTATTTTAATGCAAGCTCCATGAATATAGGGATCTTATCTGCTTTATCCATTCTGTGTCCCCAGCACTGAGTGCAGTGCTTGTCTTGTAAGTAACAGACTTGTGTCTGTCTGAGTGCTCTGAGAATCAGATGTGAAAGTGAGATTAGACATACAAGACACTTACTGTGAGGCCAGGTGCAATAGCACACACTTGTAATTCCAGAGACTTGGGTGGCAGCAGAGGCAGGAGGATGGCAAGTCGGAGGACAGAGGCAGCCTGTGTAACGTAGCAAGACCCTGTCTCAAGATAAAACATTAAAAAAGGGACTGGGGGTGTAGAGTGCTTGCAAAGAATGCATGAATTCCTGGGTTTAGACCTCACTTCTGTACTACAAAAACAATAAACAAAAACCTTACTAGGGGAAACACTTATGAAGGACAAGGATAAAGAGGAGTGAGCAGGAGTAGTCTGAGGGAACTTTCAGGCTATGACATGGGTCTTAAACTTATGAAAGAAGATAGGAAGGAAGGATGTTTGAGCAGAAAGAGCCTCAGTTCACAGACATTTCTGAGAAGGTCTTGGGTAGGCTGGTAGGGAAAACTCATGCCAAAGTGACATACAGAGATGTACTATGCTGGGTGAGAACTGCCTGGCTTAGGATTCCCACCAGGCTGAGGCATGAGCTTAGTTTTACCTCAGGCTAGGAGTTATCCTGACAAAGCTGAGTCCACAGTGGATCCAAAGAAGCAGCCTTGGGGATTGTGGTACATGAGACTCTTCATATAGGTTCATTCAAAGACGAATCTGAATGGTGAACCTCCATGGCCTCCCCCGAAGTCCTAGATATTTATTGAAAGAAAGAGTGGATAAATGAATGACTGTCTGAACTGAGCTAGAGGCACTAGCATGGCCAACTGGACACATTTCTGTGTTGGGCTGTTCCACTGGTCTTATGAATAGACCTGTGGGGCTGGTTCTTCCTGGCCATCCCTTCCATGAAGGGATCATGAAATAATGATGATGTAGGTCAGGGGCCACTTCTGACATCTCACAATCAAGACCTTACTTGATACATAAAATAGCTATATTATTGTTATTGCTGTAACTGCTTCTTTTTCTAACTAGATGATAACTTGAAAAATTAACAAACGTTTTACCTACTTCCTCTTTTCCCTCACAGCTCTTAGTAGAGTGGTACAGTGTCATTCTACAGTAAAGTTCTTAACTTCAAAGGCCTACAAGAGCCAGGCATGCTATGAAGACAAGTGAATCTGGCATGGTGGGCAGTGGTAGGGACTGCGGTGAGCTGAATTGGGCTTCCCCTCCTAAATGAGTGATTGCCATGTAGTTAAAGCAGATTATTGCCAAGCAGGAACACTGACTCTTTGCTACCAAATCAAGTGATGCCAGAAATCTGGATTTTATGTGAAATCTCCTGATTTTTAAATGTTGAGAACTAATTAAATGTTTTTTAAACACTCTACAGGCTAACACTAGCATGGCCAAGTAAAACATGCCTGTAGGATGATTTGGCCACCAGTTTATAGTCACCATTCTAGACCATTTGATGGGCCACATTCTAGAACTTTAAATCTCAAAGTTGTGTTAAAAGGTTTGTAGCAGTTATTCTTGGAAGTCTTCTCAGAACCAGCTGATGACTGGCCATTTATGTCACTCCCCAACATCCTGGATCCAGATAGCATGGAAGAGAATAAACTATAAATGTCTGAGTCACAAAGGTCATGGGACTCAGGAGACCAGGGTAAAGTCCTCCATGAAATGCAAGGTGACAGACATCTCTTGCCAGTGTGTGAGTGGGTCTGTCAGCAAGGACAAGGCTAAAGTTAAACAGATGGATCTTACTCCATGCCCAGAGGGAGCAAAGACTGACCTCACGAGGGAAGGAGCGAATTCCAAGGCAGAGTTCACTTTCAGCAAATGTTATGTCCTAGAGCTGGCTTTTGTAGTAAATCACATGACTAAAAATACCAAGGTATAAAGGTAAGATCAACAATGGAAAAGCTCAATAGCAACCCTAAATCATAGGCTTAAAACAATAAGAGTAACAATTTTCAAAATCCCTCTAAATAACAATTTTAGTCAGTTCCATTTCCACATGCATAGAGAATATGCCCAAATAGATTTATGATCCATTTCAAACGTTAAAGAGAATGCTAATGCTTAAATTTCTTAAATTAATGAATCATTTCCAACTTACTTACTTTCTTTCTTTCTTTTTCTTTCTTTCCCTTCTTTCCTTCTTTCTTTCTTTCTCTTCCTTCCTTCCTTCTTTTCTTTCTTTCTTTCTTTCTCTTTCTGTCTTTTCAGTAGTAGATGTAAACTGAGGGCATGCTAAGCAAATGCTCTACCACTGAGCCACATCTGCAGCTCATTTTTAAATATTTTATTTGAGACAAGTTCTTGCTAAATTGAATAGGCTCTCTCTCAAACTCTCAATCCTCTTGTCTCAACCTCCTAAATTTCTGGGGTTACACGAAAGCACCTCTCCCATGCTGCTGGGATTAAGGAACTCAGCTTCCTTTCCAAATTTCAATTAGGATTCACATTCTCATTCAGTCTTCAGGTTATAGCACCTTGGCAATTCTCTGCTTGGATTTTGAGAAGCAAGAAGAGTCACAAGGCATTTTCACAGACTCAGGAGAATCTAAACATTTTAAGGGACTTGATATATAGTAGGAAGATGAATTCTTGTATTCATATATTTATCAACAGAATCATTGGTGGGAACTGCTTTGCTTTTAGTTCTGCAGGAAGATCTTCAATTGTGCTATCTTTTCAGAGTATTTTTCATTCTTTTAATTTGTTATTCTAATGCAACAAACCTACAATTTACTTCTGAAGTTGCAAGTGCATTTCATCAATAATTCTGTAATCCTTCAAGTGTTTTTATTGCATGATTGTCTTTGAAATGTACCCATCTAGTTTCAACATAGATGACTGCACTTCTGAAATTATCAGGGATGCTCTGTGCTTTTTAAATTTCTCTTGAAATTCTAGGTTCAGTGTATTTCTATGCTTTGTCATATCATGAGACAGCACCATCCTGCGAACAGCAAGTGCTCCACCAAGTTTGATTGCTTAGTCCTTCAATTCCCCAAAGCCCTTGATCTGAGGAGACGGCTCAGTAAATCTCGACAAGTTTCCCTTTCTGATGGCATAAATTTAAATGTCTTCTGCTCACACTGCTTTAACTGATTCCAAATACCAATAAACTGGCAATGACTGTGGGGACTGGTTTGAAGAATAGTCACAATTGGAATCACTTGCAGCATCACATCACACAACAGGCCTGCCCACAGAGGTCACAATCCCAGCCTTCTCAGGATGAGGCAATGGCAGCCTGCAAGCCAGCCTGTGCTACTGACTGCCATGGCTGTCAAAGTGCCACATCCCCTTTCTACTGCAGGTGCCCCACTGGCAAGAGATATTATCTTTTCCATGATTAAACCAAACTTCTCAGATTTATTACTGGCATCATTTAGTACTTACTAGCTCATGAATGCCAGATAATTCCACATGTATGTGCACATGCCTGTGTTAGAACCTGTACGCCTGCCCTTGAAAAGTGTCCATGGCTCCCTACATACTGCACAGTCCAGAAGGTCCAAAACCTTGGGCTCTCTTCATCATTTCACTCATTCGACAAATATTTAGTGAGAACATACTGTGCCCATATGCCTAATTTTACCTTGTACTTGAGCTTAATTGCTAACTCCAATCTCTTTCCAGTAACTGCAAAAATAAGACAGAAGGGTTGATTTTCAAATGGTCTTGGTGGAAATTGATGCAGAATTAGCTTTTCTAGAAGAATCTCCTGCAATCTCATCAGTTTACTAACTTCTGTGCCCTGGAATTAAGAGAGCTACCAAGTCCAGCATTCTTTTTGGAAAAAATAATAAGTAAACCCTAGTTTAAAATCATCTACATAATCATATCCTGCTTCACTTGGCAAAACACTTAAATCTTTTGATTGAGACATCAGCTGTGATTTTTTAAAAAACTTTCAAATAGTAAATCTTGCACATGTCTAAACCCTTCTTGAAATTGTATTTACCACACATGTTCTACTATAGGGAGTATTTTTGTAATTTTTTCCAAAATGCTTTGTGATCTGTCTGATTTTAGCTACCTGCACACTGCCTTTTAGTCTATATCTGCTTGCTGCTGTACAGCTTGCCTGTGCTGTAACTTTGGGTTAAACATGACAAGTTATTATCGTGCTTGCTATTTGCTGCCATTTGCAATTGTCATCTTTTAAAACATGCTGTCTCCTAAGACCTCTTTAAAGCATTGGTATGACATGAAAAGAAATGACTGCAAAACAAAAATTGCTCCAATGCTATGCCTGATTGTGGTTTTAAGTGAAACATCTGGGCTCATTCAAATCACCATTCCTTCTGATGAGACTTTCTTTACCATGACTAACAGAGGCAGGAGGTTTGGTCAAGTGGTTTTCCCCAGGAATTACTGGGAAAAGAGGAAATTCTTTCTTCAGGGGTGTGCTTCTGGGATCTTCAAGGCTTTTAGGAAGATATAGTGGCACCTCATGTTATTTTTCCTAACCTATCCTGATTCTTTCAGGAAAAAAATATCTGGGATTTTCACTGACAGTGTCCAGAAGAAGGTCACCTGAGGAACAGTGAAGAAAACTGGGAAAACTTAGGAAATACCTGGCTACCATCTTTGAAATTGTGCAAAGGACACAGACTTGTTCTGTCTGCTATCAGAAGGTGGCATACAGTGTGAGTGAATGAGGTGTCACTTGAGCAAAATAATTGCTCTTGTTGCAGGTCTCAGCTCAAAGATCACTTCCTTGGAGAGACTTTCTCTGCCACTCAAACTCAACCAGATCTCCTTCCCTTGCTGTTCTTAATCATGCCAGCCTGCAATTGCCTCAAAACAGTTATGACACAGTAAGATCTTCTTGTTTATTTATTATTTTTTATTGTTCTCCACAATGGAAAGTCTCCCATGTGTCTGTCGGCTTATTGTGCTGTGTGGACCTGCATGTCACTGTGATGCTGAAAGCTATGCTAATGGTATTTCAGATACCAGCAGGGCCATCCATGCTGGGTGGGTTTCAGCTGAGCTTCCAGACTAAGACAGACTAGGGAGAAGGATCAGGCAGCCTGCTCCCCAAAACAATTAGCCATTGAAAGCCTTATGAATAGCAGAGAAGCACTGTCAAATATAGTGCCAGAAAAGGCCCCACCAGGCTGGAAGTTATTCAAGAAACAACTAAGGAAGAGTTGCCTCCTCAAAATAGAGTTGACCTTAATGATGAGAAGGGAGTAAAGCACCCAGGATCTCCTTTGGCTGATGTGGCATGACTCAAAATGAGAAGAGACACAGTGGCTGAAATAATGGCACAGTATTGGGTAGGGCTTTTTCCTGCTGTACTTAGGGTCACTGTGAGTCAGACCTGACCTGATCACACCTAACAACAACAACAATGGAAGGTAAATTTCATGATGGAAGGGACCCCATCTATTCCTTGTTCCCTGTTTTATTCATTTAATCATCTCCAGAGTAGGGCTAACTATACAAGTGGAGTCCAGCATGAAATGAAAATGTGGAGTGCTTTGTTCAAAACACAGACGAAAAGTGCTACTGAAAGTACTAACACATAAAACATCTCTTCTTGAATAGTCTTTCTCTCCAGAATATTGTGGTTTTTATTTTGTGTTTATCAGCATTCTAAGTTAAAAACTAAAAGTTTAAATTATCAATTATTATTATGGTGTTTACTGTTTGTTGTGTGTGTGTATTGGAGACAGAACCCATGGCTCTACCACTGAACATCCCAAATCCTCTTGCTTATCTTTACATTATAAAATGTAAGTTTTAAATGTAAATATAATAGCATTTAACTTGTATGTAAAATTCAAAATTGCACAATTCATATTTTGTACTTCACACATGCATATATATTTTATTCTTACCACAACCATGGAAATGATATGTAAAATGAACACAATTTTTATTTCACTTTTTCAGTCTGTCAACACTCTCTTCAGCTTATTGAGAGCACAGAAGGATGGAAAGGAAAGGGAACCTTGCATTGCCCTATTGTTTTCTCTCCTTCTTTGTCATTTGTTTTGGGCTGTAAGTGGTTTACTAATACAGGGAAGTAACATGAGCAAGAAAGGATGTGAAATGGCCCCTTAGTTTTTGTTCTGGTTTAAACCAAAACCATAGCCTTGTTACTGGAGTCCTAAGCAAGAGGCCTGGCTCTGAGGAATCCAGCCACTCACTCCAAAACATCCAAAAAGCAGATAAACAAGTGGTAGTGAAACAGGCAAGTAATTTATTTCAATGTGGCCATTCTGGAAAGGATAGCTGTTTAGTGACCTAGCTCCAAGGTTACGAAGGGGAAGAAGAAGGGCAGCAGGCAAAGAAGTAAGTGTAGTCAAGCAGCCCTGGTAAACTGTGGTCTAGTGGATCATCGTCTCAGGTCGGGTGGTTCAAATTCTTTCCAATACTAGGGAGGTTGTTACAGTTTAGGGGATAGTTTTAGTTCACATTATGTCTACTTGCGAGGCTCACTGTTCTTGGAATTTAAGATAAACTGGGACGGATAAGTAACTCAGACAGGTTAGAGTGACAAAACAGAGCTAGTTAGAAAAATGGCTGGGCCCTCCTTCAGCCTCTAGGATGCCAGCACCCCCCACCTCCTCCACCTTTCTCAGTAGTAGCCCAACACCATTGCCTTGTACTTGCTCTTAGTCTTCCTGAATGCCTGTGTACTGAGTCACCAAATTCTGTGCTCATGAGATATCCCCAAAAATGCTGTATGTGAATGGAACTGTGGACATCTCCTCTGGTTATGTGCATGCTCCATCATCCCATTAAACTTCCTTACAAAACACAAATTCAATAAGATTATTCAAAATTACAAGATGGTGTCAGCAGTTCATTTGACGAAATCTGAGCCACTTCATTGCACAGTCTGTGCCCACTAAGCCAGCCCTGGTCCCGATTCTACTATAGTGGAGCAGCCAAAGAATGCACTGAGCACAGAGGATGAGGACAGCCATTTCTACTGAATAACTGAATGATAAAAAATTCAGAACTGTCTATCAATGAGCGGTGCTGCAAAAATAAGTGATCTCATGGCCCAGAAGAGAGCAGTAGAAAGGGTGGTTTCCAGCCTCTGTTCCTGATTGTATTCCGATGTGTAAGCACACTTAAACCTCTTTTCCTTGACTTCAGTGAAATATTCCTATCTCCTTTCAATAAATCTTCCTCTCATTTACTTGATTCAGAAAGTATCAGATTTTTGTAGCTATTTGACAAATTTATTTTGTGTCCTGGCCCATGCCTCATCCTCTCCAGATACACCCACTATATAGTCCTCTGAAAACACCATGATTTTCACATCAGCATGCTCTGCCCCATCAAAGCCACTCTTCTGAGACTTTCCATGTTCTCTTAAGCCAACTCTTTTTTCTTCTTGAAGGCCAGCCCTCCTATGGCACCTTCTCCAGTTCACGTTTGAGGTAGTCACTCAAAAGTCATGGTATTTAGAACAGTTATTGACATTTCTGTCCCTGACATCTCCTGAGAGGCAGGGTGAAGCCATGTCCTCTTTTGTATTTCTGTTGCGTGGAACCTCATATAATGCTTGACCCTTGGCAGATGTCACTGTCTGTTGCACAAATGTTTGTTGTAGACTTACCAGATTACCATATGTGGTTAGGCCTGGGGAATGGTGCATTGGGGCTATTTTCAGAATACCTCTGTTACAAGTTAGTCACCATAATCCAGTCCCTACTCTTGTTCAAAGATGGTTCTTTGCTGAAAGCTCTTTTTTTTATGATTGTAGTGATTGTTTAAGGCAGTAGTAGTAGAAAAGAGTGAGGACAATAAAAAGAGGCATATTAAAATGGTCTTGGAATTAAGCCATTTAAGGGATCATCTGGGCTCAGCTGTGCCTAGGGTACTTTTGGAACAAGCTATTTATGAAGTTATGACCACAGATAACTATGACACCCACATTCATTCTTGAAAAATATGACTCAGTTGTAAGTCCTGCACATGCACAAGAGCAGGAATCTGAGGGGGAAGAAACCTCCATCTACTACAGATGCCATTCAGAAAAGTCCCCAGACTGTCTCCTAAGCAGCCTACATTGTCTGCTTTGCATCCTCCCAGGAAATAATCCAAGGTACCTTTATAGTTTTACTGAACGTGGTGGTCTACCTCCTGAAACATGAGGTTTCAGATGGCCTTTCCTGGTGGGGCATTTTTACCATTTATTTCTCATCTCAAGTGAGAATTACTATAGAAATGAATCCAACTTTCATGTAAGACATAGATTTATTAAAATAATATCTGAAATATAGCAAATAAAGTCATAATTTTGCAAAAAAAAAAAAAACAAGCAGCCTTATCCTTATAAGGGGGGAATGCTTAATGAATGAATGTTTATTGGGATATTTTTCCTCATTTTTCTTAGGAATTGGCCATATGGGATAGGATATTAGATGACATGAGAACATCTAAGACTCATGTGAAAAAGCCAAACAATGAAAATTCCATAGGAGACAGAAGCAAGTCCAGGAATTTCTATCTTCGTTTCCTTGTTTGCCTCACCATTGTACATATGAAGTGATTCCCTACTGAATGGCAAATTAGATTTGCTTTTATTCAAATGATGGGTGGAAGCACCTTGGCTGTGTTTAAAGATCTAAAACCCATAGTGTCCAAATGAAGAGAAGAGAGAAAAGGATCATATGTTCTCTTTCTCTCATACATAAGTAAGTGGGAGAATCAGTCTTGCACTCCATGATCCAATGTGAGTATAAAAATTATTATGCAGATTGAGAGCCAGTCTAGCCAGTAGATCATTTTCATTAGTGCTGGGCATGAAACTTCCTAGCATACCTCTCTGTCTCTGATTGAATAAGTTCACATCAAATAATGGTTAAACCTTCCACTACTCCCCGAAAGTCTGAGCAGCAGCTGGATGTAAATGAGTGCCAACACTAACAGTCAAGTGAAACCTACCAATTGGGTGCATGAAATGTCTAAAAGGTAGCCATGCCTCCCAATGCATTCAGGATGTTGAACATACATACATACATACATACATACATACATACATACATACATACATAAAAGAAGTAAGGAAAATAAAAAGGAAAAGAAAATACCTGGCTAAAGGAAAGATTGCTTTTTGGAAAGGAAACTCTTCCCAGAGTGCACTGTGCAGACAAAGCTTACTACATCCCTTCTAAAAATGTGTCTAGAGCAATCTTCCAAGATGATTAACAGAGCATTTCTCACAAGGGTCTGACCTTTGGGAGCCCAACCAAACAAAGGCACAAATGGCTGGAGGCAGATGGAGAGAAGAGACTAACAGGACACCCAAATCCACATATTGGCCCCCTTATCAGGACATGAGGCACACTGCACCATCCCTCAGGGAAAGCCCCTAAGACAAGGATACCGCTGAAAATTTTTTCTGTCATTGTAAACCTCTTTATCTGAGATTGTTTTTAAACGATGGAAGCACTGATGGCTATATTGTAAGTGCAGAAACTTGTGAGGATTAAAAAAGTTAACCAGATTTCTGCACTCAACTCAAGCCCTGGACCACAAATTTAGAAATCAATTCCTAAATGCAGTGTGTACACTTCACTAGAGAGGAGTGTAAACTTAGGTAGACATTTTGGGGAAACCAAACCAGCATTTTTTAGGGAGCTATTTTTACATCTTTGAAAGGCAATATTCATGTTCCCATTTTACAGACAGGCAGTTTGGAACTTGAACTTGGTAAAGTCATACATGTTGAAAGTGGAGGCAATGTGGGGATTCAAGTCCAGTAGGTATAATTCCAAACTTGTTCTTGTTTCACTCTCCCAAACTATCTAAAGTTGGGGAAGAAGGGTTAAATAGATATGTCACAGTGGAAAAAAATAATGCACATACTGGGTTTACCCACATGGCTGAATTCGTAAATGTAAATAATGACGACTTTTGTTGTACCAAATGGGGAAAGGCTTTCTTTATATCCTGCCTCTGCTCATGTCCCTTGATTATATAATAATTTCCATTCTTTTATGTTTGATTTATTTTTTGACTTGAAGGTTTTTTTTTCTTTTGTGTGTGTGTGTGTATGTGCGTGATGCTTGGGAGTAAACACCTATAGCCTCACACATACTAGGAAAGTCCTCTACCACTGA
Organism: Pedetes capensis; assembly: GCA_007922755.1. NCBI lineage: Eukaryota > Metazoa > Chordata > Mammalia > Rodentia > Pedetidae > Pedetes > Pedetes capensis. Next base: position 78,304 of record VMDO01006005.1, on the reverse strand, counting down.
ACTGCGCCCCAACCCCTTTTTTGTTTCTTATTTTGAGACAGTCTCACTAAGTTGCACAGGCTGCCTCTGGCCTCGAACTCACAATCCTCCTGCCTCACTCTCCTAAGTCTCTGGGATCACAGGTGTGTGCCTTGGCACCTGGGTTAAAAATGTAATTGAGTGACTATTCTGTGCCATGTACTGTGCTGGACAATTGGTGTGCAGTAGTTGTCTTAATCTGGATTTCCTCTAAAAATGAGCCTGAGACTAAGACTTTCATGCAGGGGGTTTATTTGGGAAGTGACCTTAGAGAGAAGAAAAGAGTCAGGGAGAGTGAAACAGGGAAGGAGAAACAAAGGAAAGCCATTACAAGGATTCTTTATAAAGCTCATCACAAATATAGGTGGCTGGTGCTCAGACCTATGGGCACCTTTTGAGGAGTATACGAGAGAGAGCAGAGAGAGAAGCATTTATTCATTGTTTCCTGGCCTGATTTGGTTAGGAACTGCCCCACAGAGCATTAATACTTGCTCACTTCTGGATTATAGATGCATGGATATCAGGTGGATTCTGGCAAGCATCCAACCCAGGGGAGTCACATAAACCTCTGGACAGGAAGCAGAGGTGTGTGGTACAATCTTGAGGTGCTCACTGTCACTGGAGGAATTTGGAGCCCCACAGAGTTCTTTGCTACAACCAAGAACTAAGGCTGAGAAGACAGGAAGTAGTGAGCAAGGTATCTGATGTAATGTGTTAAGTTGGTACAGTACTTGGTCTCAAGGAAAGTTCCACAGTTAGAAATGTGCCTAATTAAATAAATGATCAAGCTTCATCATTATAAATTTTGATAAGCACCATAAAAGAAAAGGGTGCCAGGAGAGAGACTAATAGGGAAGCCTGCCTTAAATTGGGATGGTAAGAGAGTTTTCTCTGGGAGGGCAACATTTAGACTAGGACTTGCAGAATAAGCAAGAGATGGCCAGGACAGAGAGATGAAGAAGGCCTTGCAGACAGAACTATCTTTGTAAAAACTGGAGGCAGAGTGAGCTAAAGAGGTGGAAAGAAACCCCACAGAACTCAGTAGACTGAATAGACAGGAGCCAGGAGTGAGATCTGTCTGGAGCAACAGACAGCTGGGTTCTGGGTTTCACTCTCCGGGGTTGGGGGATAAAATGCCAGCAGAGGCATTTTAATATTTTTGAAAATTCTCTATGGTTTTTAGGGAAAAATAAATTTGTGCTGTGCAACAGGGAGAGCAGGGGAGTTTTTCTGAGGAAGCTGTATATGTTCTGGAAGGAAAACTGTAGGTGACTTAGACTAGAGTGTGATAGTGAGGAAGGAGAAAACTGGGAAGATTAAAGAGCTATTTCTCCCTGGAGAGGATGTGGTGGTGGATCGGATACAAGGCCAAAAAAGGAGAAGTTAAGGATGACTCCCAATTTCAGTCTTGAGCATTTATTCATTAACTCAGAAAATATATTTTGAACATTTACTACATGTAGGACAGTCTGATAGACACAGAAATCTGAAGATTGATAAAACTCCACTGTGGCTTTTGAGTGACTCATAGTCCAACTGGAAAGACAGAGAAGTAGACAGGTGATTCCAGAGAAGAATAAGGGCCATGGAAGCTGCATTTTCTGGACCGAATTAAAAGCTAACAGAATCAAGTTACTTCCCCTTGTCTAGATGACCAGAAATGTATTCTAGTTGTTGTTGTTGTTAGGTGCTGTCGAGTCAGTATCCGATTCATAGCGACCCTCATAAGGTTTTCAATGGCTGACTGTTTCGGGATTGCCTTGGGAGTGGATTGCCAGGTCCTTCTCCCATTTTTGCGGCCCTGGGAATTGAACTCTAGACCTCAGAGACTGCAGTGCAGTGCTCTACCAACTGAGCTAAATCCCAGCCCTTGTATTCTAGTAGAAGACTACTAATGAGAATATAAGGAAAATTGATCCAGAAAAGAACCAATTGCCTATCAGTTGTTTTATCCTCATTGTTGTTAATCATTAGCTTCTCAGCTATATAGATATATCTATATCAATATCTATATCTATATCTATAGCTGTATCGATCTATATCTATAGTTTAGTCCAGAGAATGCACTCCTCGAAATGGAAGTGCTAAATGGCTCAGAGCTACCTGGGTTAATACAGCAGGATCAGTCCTATGAGGAAATGCTCTTGGAATGAAACATTGGTAATTCCTCTTCTGTTTGTTTTTTTTGTTTCCCAAAGCTCCTAAGCTATGATATCCAGTACTATCTCCAATGGCATTCATAGCATTATTGGCCAATCCTGTCAGGTTGCATTATGAGGATGACCTTCAGGGAGGCCAAAGGGCTTCCTTTCAGCCTGCTGAGTATGAGTCCTTATGTTTATGACTACTTCCTTGTAGGTAATTCAACTTGCTTTGGAATTTACATATTAGCTGGCTCTTCCCAATTTTTCATGGGTTAACATGAAGAATGAACTACCTTTAGAGAAGCAAGAAAAAGATTGACCAGCACCATTAGGGCCACAGAAAGAACTATATGGCACAGACCTTCAAAAAACTGAGAAGATGATTCTTATTCTGGCTAGGAAGTCAGGAGAAGCTGTGTTGAATTCTCTTTCTGGGAGAATAGCATTATAGTGAATCAGTGTCGATGGTGACAAACTATATGAAGTGTATATGTGATTCTCCATGCATCTCCCTCAAACAAGGTACCAACACATCCTCCATTCAACATCCTAGAAATTAGTGATATTCACTTGATTTCTACAAATGATTAAAGGCATGATAAAACCCTGGGTTTAATTTTTCTTCTGAACTTGTAGAAGACAATTATGCTAACTTTAATATGTTGTTCATAAATGCTCTTACTACATTTATCTGAAGATGTCATATGAGAGGCAAGACTTGAATTCCACTGTTCAATTGGTGCTGATACTTCATAAGGAAAATTTTTTTTTAAATAAAGAAAGCAGTGGAGAAATGTAGGCTCCTTTTCATTTTTGCCCATGCTCGATCCCATGGAGCTCATCCCTGCATGAGACATGCACGTGCCTAAACTTGACCAATCAGAGCATTTCATTCTCCAGGGGCAGAATTTTGTTCAGAGATGAGCATACAACTCCTGTAAGACCTATCAGAGGCTTTTCTGGGACCATTAGGAAAGATAATTTCTGGTCAGCATATAATAGAGATACCCACACACCCATACTTATTGTGGTTATATTCACAATAGCCAAATTATGGAATCAGTTTAGGTGCTCATCAGCAGATGAACGGATAAAAAAATATGGTATATATACACAATGGAATTTTACTCAACCATAAAAAATGATGAAATATCATATTCAGAAACACAAATGGAACTAAAGATGTTAAGTGAAATAAACCAGACTCAGACAAATATGTTTTTACTTATATGTAGAATCCAGATTAAAAAAAATAAAAGACCTGAAAAGGAGAAAGGGAACTGTATGGGGGGAGGGGACAACCAGTGGGAGAGGAGAAGGGAATAAGAGAAGGTGATAAGGGAATATGATTGAAGTACATTGTATACATATTTGTTGTTAGGTACCGTCCTATCGAGTCTGACTCATAGCAACCCTATGTATAACAGAATGAAGCACTGCTCAACACTGTCATGCCCAGCACTATGTCAGTGCTTCTCTGCTAATCATACAGTTTTCAATGGCTGATTGTTTCAAGATTGTTTCAAGAGAGGGCTACCAGGTCCTTCTGTTTGTGTCTCGGTGGGGATCGAACTCAGGGCTTCAGAGAGTGCAGAGTGGCATTCTACCAACTGATCTAAACCCCAACCCCCATACATATATGAAAACATCAAAATGAAAGCCATTATTTTGTACAATGAATATACATAAACAACAAAAAAAAGAAAGGTACTTTCTTTTTTATCGCAATCTGTGTGGCAGGTATAGGCTTGGAAATGTGACTGGTTTCTTGCTTCCACATGGTAAGAGAGGAGAAGGGAGGAGAAGGGAGAGGAGGGAGACGTGGGGCAGTGAGGAGAGGGGAAAAGAAGGGAGGAAAGTTAGATCTGAAGGCAAGAGCTGAAATCCTGGAAATAAGATTGCCTAAATAGAGCACTTAGTTATGGGAATAATGAATCCACAAGTATTGTGTTTGTATCTCTTACAACAGAAGAGTCCTGCCATGACAACTACATAGTGCTCTTTGGTCACTGCACTTTTGCAAGAATTTTGCAAGAATTTTTGCAAGAATTCAGGCTACCTGGATGCCATCAGAGAGAGTTCCTATGATGAAGCCTTTGCAGCCACAAGAGATTGAGATTTTGGTTCATGCTTAATGACATGGGAAAATACTCATGGTAAAAAAAGGCAAGTAAAAACATTTAAACTGTTTCTGAGTTTATAGCACAGAATTAGTTTTTTAATGAAATATCTATCTATCTATCTCTATATATAATTGTATAGCAAGTAGAACAACAACATGTAGACTAGAAGGAAATACTAGTATATTAGAATATATTAGAATTTTAAAATTAGTTATTTGTATAGATAGGATTAAAATTATTTTAGCCAGGCACCATGGTACATACCTGTAATCCCAGCAACTTGTGAGGCAGAGGCAAAAGGATTACAAATTCAAGGCCAGGGGTAGCTTAGGCAACTCAGTGAGACCCTGTCTCAAAATTAAAAAAACAAAAATTGGGCTAAGGGTGTAGCTCCATTGTAGATCACTTGCCTAGCATGCATAAGGCCCTGGGTTTGAACCCCTACTACTGCAAACAAATAAAAAATTAAAAAATAAATTTAGAGGGCTAGGGACATAGCTCAGTGGTAAAGCACATGTCTAGCATGTGCAAGGCTCTGGGTTTGATCCTCAGCATTGCAAAAAATTTTTTTTCTTTAGTTTTAATTTTCTTTATACATTTCTTATTTCACATATTTTCTATAGAATATATGAACTGCCCGTATAATCTGGAATAAACAGTATATTGGTGAAAGTCTGAAAACCTACACTTTCAGATTAATTCAAGATGGCCTCAGATAGCCAAAAGTGTACCCTAGAATATTTCAGAAGTTATGTTTCAAAACACCTGAACAACTGAGCATTTGACTTCCAAATATAATCCTTTGGGTGCTTCTGTATTTTATTATAATGGATCCTTACCTCCTTACCAACTGACTTAGCCTTGTTGCACTTTTAGTTCAAACTAATACCGGACACTGCACCTTCCACATGGACCAAAAGAGCCCAGTTATTACTAGAGATGTTAAGATAAGAGACGAGTTCATGAACCCTCTACTGGCAGGGCAGTTGTGTCATGTGGAGGACATTTCTTCTCAATTTCATCTGACGAAAAGGCTGGATGTCAAATTCTTAGATAAACAACACCAAGTTCCTGTGGGGGAAGAGCAAGTCAAATAGGAGATACTTGCTCTTGGCATACAAATCTATACTTACGACTTAGCTTATCACATTTCACAGTTCACTGTAGGCTAAGAGGGGTGGGCAGGAAAGGGTCAAAGACTGCTCTAATTACTCTCATTTGAGCAAGCAGAATGAAATGAGGTTTCCTGGGGTAATTAATCAAGTTGTGATGAAAAGTGAACGTACGCTCGCCACTTCTTTTAGGCAGGGTTTTGGTGGAAATTGCCACTGCCTCATGAAGGACACTGTCATTGGTCTGGCAGAGGTTCTCACTTAGGAAAGAATGTATAGTAACACAAGGTCCAGCATTCAAAATAAAGGCTTAAGGAAAACAGCAGCAATTATCTGGCATTGCTTTTGCCCAGTATTGGCTTCAATTCTTGCTAGTAACAGGAGGCTTGCAAGTTTCTACGGTGTGTTGGGTGGAAACGGTCTATGCCTGGTGATTTTCACAAACAGATGAATATACTCCTATTTCCAAGCATGCAATTCAGCCACTTGGACTCCAGCAATAACTGCCACCCGTTTCAAAGGAACTGGTGTAATGCAGTCCTTATATCTGAGCTCAGATCTATTACGAAAATCAAGCTGCATGTTTTTCCAGGTGCTACCATCTTGGAAACAAGGCACAAGGGGACCAAAAAATGTGTTTCAGAACCTAATGTGAAAGTCTCCAATTAGGCTTTTTTTTTTTAATCTAGCTATTGCAAGCTGTTTTGGCTAAAACCTGAACATACTTAAATGTCTTCCAACCTTGTATATTTGCAGCTCTTACCACTGATGTGTTATTTTGAAAATGCCCCAAAAAATGCCATCAAATTAAATGTATATTTGACATTGTAGTCTGCTTTGGTTTTTTTTTTTTAATTCATTTGAGTGTGAAATTAGGCAATGCCTGTTGATTGTCAGTAAAATGAGTACAGTAGAATGACTAAATAGCAAATAGTCCAACTGTCAGAAGATTTCTGAAACCAGACCAGGAAAAATAGCAACTTGGAATTAAATGCCATTTGGGGACTTTGATTCTCTGTCTATCTGTCTCTTTATGATGTTCCATATTTCAGGCAAATCCTATTCCACCCCCAGCCTAACCTGCACACCCAAACAACATGAAAAGCAAAGAACAACTCTTTTGCTAAATACTGTTATTCTGAATTATATTTTTAAAGCTTTTTGCCCAGTTAGTCATATGTCTGAAAATGCATAGAGTATCCTCTTAAGCAAGAGTGACTCAAAGTCTCACTGCATACTTGCAAAAGAACTTTGGCATATCCCATCTCTGAGGAGGCTAGTAGGGTTGAGCCTGGACTAAATAGTGGCAGAATGCCTTCATGAACATGGAAGTCGTTCCTGAAATCAAGGCTGGATGGATCTGTAGGGTGGGGCAGCCCACTGGGCACCACATAAAATGGGAGGGGCTGTAATGTTGGGGAAAAACTGAACAGACCCTGAAGGAGTCAACCTGTGGTTGCTGCCAAGTGTCTCCTCTTCTATGGTAAATTTGGAATTCACTCTTATCTCTTTTATCCCACCCCTTAGTCTTCACTGGAGTCTATATTTGTTCTCTGCGTGCAAAAATATTTCATTCCATCTCCCAGACTTTAAACCAGTGTCTTGGTCATAAATCTAGCCACTTCCATCAGATTATAAAGCATATAGCTCATATGCCCCACCCTCCTTATAATCCTACAATGATACCCACTTGCTTCCCTAAATGTTTCATGAAGCTCCTCTTATTTTCAAACCTGAATACCTTACCTATTTTTCCCACATTGTTGTTGTTAGGTGCCATCCAGTTGGATCCAACTCATAGCAACCCTTGTAGGGTTTTCAATGGCTGATTGTTTTGGGGATTGCTTCTGGAATGGATTGCAATGCCCTTCTCCCATTTTTGCGGTGCTGGGGATCGAACCCAGGGCCTCAGAGAGTGCAGAGCAGCAGTCCACCAACTGAGCTAAGCCACAGTTTCCACACTACTCATCAAAATTATCAATCCCAAATAAACAGACTGTTTACAGGTTTACTGGGAAATAATGAGTCGGGTCCTAAAAAATGACTAAAAATTATTGTATGATGCAAAAACCCTTGAGTTGATAGCACTGTGACTAATAACTAATGTGATTACCATCACTATATAAAAGATAGAAAGTGAACTGATAGATACCTCCGAATAGCTGTTCAAATGGTAGTCTTTTATAAGTACCTTTAAAAATTGTTTCTAATGTTTCATAAGAAATAAATGACCATTGTAGAAAATAAGAATATATAGATAAAATAAAAGAAGAAAAAATTACCCATAGTCCCACCATTGGACCATTGACATTTTGTGTATACATCCTTCAGGACATATGAGTAATGTATACATATTAATGTATGGACATATAACATAGTTGTATATACAACCATGTGACAAAATATCCCAAGTAAGCCAGAGTTTGACTTTAGATAGGTTTGGTTCATGCTATTATGTGTCAGCCTCACCTACCTCCTACTCTCCCCTAATACCTACTTGCTTCTATGTGATTCACACAGAGGGGCCTTAAAAGAAAGCAGAACATATCCAAAACTGGAGTTCAGATATATATAGTGATGCCTGATAAATGTGTATGTGCTTGGAGTGATCCTCCTTCCCACAAAAGCTAACATCAAAGAAGATCTATGGTGTCCATAAGAGAGAATTCATCTTAAATTAAGCTCATTCCCCTAAACTCAGAAACGGGGATTTAAAGAGAAAAGCATCAGTTTTTTGTATGTGTTATTGGGTTGCTTTGCAAGTGCCCTACCACTGAGTTGCATGCCCAACCCATTTGAAAATTTTTATCTTGAGAGAAGGTCTTGCTAAATTATGCAGGCTGACTCTAGCCTCAAAGCTACAATCCTCCTGTCTGTGCCTCTGAATCACTGGATTACAGGCATGCACCACCACACCTGGGTAGAGAAAGGCATCATTCTGCATTCAAGATGTAGCTGTAAATTTTTTTTTTTTTTTTTTGCTGTACTAGGGGTTGAACCCAGGGTCTAGTGCTTCCATGCTCTGCAAGTGCTGGATCACTGAGCTGCACCCCTAGTCCATTTTTTTTTTTTTTTTACTTTTTGAGACAGGGTCTTAATAAATTACACAGACTGCCTCTGGTCTCGAACTTGCAATCCTCCTTCCTCCCCCTCCCAAACCTCTGGGATTACAGGCATGCGCCACTGCGCCTGGCTATGTATCTGTAATTTTAATCTCCATCCATGATTACTGCACTCAGCAAACAAGACACTGAGCAAGCAAGAGTTTAAAATTTAGGATTTCAAACAAACTTCTAATAAGTCTCCTTTCCCTGAGCACATAAAGCAAACTAAGGCCCTTATAAAACTGAAGCATCCATGGTAGTTGTACTTAATGGAAACTCCATACACTGTTGGCATACCCTCTCCTATACACAAAAGCTGTATAGTATTGTATAATTTGCTTTTTAAGATATAATACACTATGATCAGCTGTTGGCATACAAAAACATATTTCTGTAATATCATTGAAAGTGGTTTCAGTGTTTAAATTTTACCATGTTTTTAAATGAACCCAGGTTTATTGAATAACCTTGTAAAATTTTGGGTATATACTAAATAATTTCATTAGGATGAATCCCTAGAAGTAGGATTGTGGGTCACATGGTATGCACATGATTAAGACCTGTAACACGTACTGTACATATGTGGTATGTACCCTCTAGAGAGACTAAATCAACTTACTTTTACCAGCACTGAATAAAAGTGACAAATGAAATGTTATTTTTAAAATTCCTAGGCTAGATGCTATGGCACATACCTGTAATACCAGTGACTCAGGAGGCTGAGACAAGAAGATCGCATGTTCAAGGCCACTGTGTAACTTAACCAGACCTTGTCTCAAAATTCAAAAAATTTAAAAAAGGGGCTATGGTACAGCTTTGTGGTTGGACACTTGCCTAACATGAACGAAGCTATGGGATCTACCTCCTGGTATAGAAAAAACATTCCCTTAACTTCTACCTTGCATCTGAGACAGAGCATACTTTTCCTTTTTAAAATTGTCACCCTTTGTAGATAACATGGAGGCATCTAACCATATGGATCTGTTTATAATTTGTAGCACCCAGGCCTGTCTTAGACCAATATGGCAAGTATCCCTCTACATGTAAATCATTAATCTTGATTGATCTTTTTCCTCTTCACTCTGCAAGTCCATGTCTAACTTGGCTATTCCATAGTATATGTTTTTTGAGTACTGCATTTTCTTCCTATTTAGTATCATGTTCTGAGGATAAAATATTCTTCATGAAATATTTTACCTTTTCCCACACTTACTACTTACTTTATTTGGTATTTCCACCCTACATTTCCAGCCTCTCTGAACATGCATTCACATCTGAGCCACTTTAAATTAATGTGCCAAATAAAAACCTGAGAGGTGCTATCATTACCAAATATACCCCAATACTGCATATATTCTTTCTTTGCTTTCTGTTTCTCTTTGTGTTCTCATTTATAGTTTCATCAGTATTTTCTATTCTTCCTGTAACTATTTTATCCAATTTTAAAAATGCATTTTTAAGCAGCACAATTGTTTAAAAGGACTCCAAAGAAACAAAACAGGCTGAAGAATACACTGTGAATGTGAACTTTTGCTTCTATTATTTGGCAAAGGTCGTAACAAACAATGGTATTTCCATAGAAAGAAAAAAATTAGCACTCTTATGAACTATGGGTATAAACTGATATGGTGTTTCTGGAAAGTTGTTTGGAAATATATACCAAAAGCCTTAAAAAGCATTTTATGCATGCAATTCTATCTTTATGAATTTATCTGGAGAAAATAGATGGAGAAATATACAAAGATTAATATAAAAGCATATTTATTGCAGCATTATTTATAAGTAAAAATGGAAATAAACAGAATGTTCAATAATAGGGACTTGTTTAAATAAAATAGGTTCTACGAGTATATGGAAATATATGTAGCTACTAAAAATGATGACTTAAATTTGTGTTTACAGTAATGGAAGAACATTGATGCTATAATGTTAGATAAAAATGGCAGGATACAGAGTAATTGTTGTGTAATGATCCCATCTAGGTAGTAAAGACATCTGCATTTATGTAATCAGAGTAGAAAGTTTGGATCCCATTTCTGTTGGCAGTCATGCTCAGCATGAGAGAAAAGGATACTGGGGAGAAGTGTTAGGGACACTTGTGTCTGGGAAAGGAAAAGAAGAAAGCAGGAGAGAAGGCCTTGTCCAGCCCATGTTGGGTTGACCCCCTATAGAGGTGGGGCCTTCCCTTCAGTTCCAACTCAAAGAAACACATGGGCCCGAGCCCCTGAGCATGATGGGAGTGGAGGTGCTGTGTTCATACCTAAGGACGGACAGCTCTAGAGAGAGCTCATGAGGAGACAGCATCCCGGCAGGGCAGCTTGGTCCTGAAGAGTATTGAGAGCAGGTGGCTAGTTGCAGAAAGAAGAAAGTCCTCTTAAGAAACTGACATAAGAGATTTCTTCTTTTTCCTGTTGACTAAAGCAAGTCACATAGCCATTACAAAGTCAAAAAGAGGGGAGAAACGCTCTACTTCTTTAGTGTGGATGAGGCAAGCAAAGTCATGGTAAAGGACATGGATTTAGGGAAGGATAAAGAACTGAGATCATGATTGCAATCTATAGCATCTGTATTTTCTACTATTTTGGCCAATAACCACATAATATTTGTGTATTTATGCCAAGAAAAATAGATGGTGTGGTAGACTGCTGTACTAATGGTCCCCAAGGAACAGGTATCCCGGTGTTCATGGCTCTATTAATTTCCTAAGGCTGTTGTAATAAAGTACCACAAACTGGGCTCAAAACAAAAACTTATTTTTTCACAGTCATGGAGGCCAGAAGTCTGAAATCATGGGTATTGGCAGGGCTATGCTCCCTTTGAAGGTTGTAAGGAGGACTCTTTCTTGTTTCCCAACTTCTAGAAATTCCAGGCATCCCTTGGTTTGTAGCAGTATAATTCTAATCTCTGCCTCCATCTTCACATGGCCATCTTCCCTCTGGGTCTGCAAGTCTTTCCTTGCTCTTATGAGGACACCAGTTATATTGGTTTGTTGTTATTAGGTGCCACTAAGTCGGTATCAAATTCAGCAACCCTTCGTACAACAGGCGAAACACTATTGTCAGTGCTTCTCTGCTATTCACAGGGCTTTCAATGGCTGATTGTTTTTTGGGGGGAATGAGTCACCAGGTCCTTCTCCGAAGCCTACAGCACCTGGTATTCTCAGGCAGTCTCCCATCCAAGTACTAACCAGGCCCAACCTTGTTTAGCTTCCAAGATCTGACAGGATCTGGCACCATAGTGGTATGGCTGCAGGCCAAACCCTTGGCAGCAGTGGGATTTGAACCCATGCTCCCAAAGAGACTACAGGCTTAATCTGATGCCAATCCAGTGTTTTAGACCACTCAGACACCCTACCAAATGCCATATTGGTTTAGGGGCCCACTTTACTCAAATACAATGCCATAGTTACTAGACTGTATTTGCAAAGATCATATTCCAAATAAAGCCACATTCTAAGATATTGGGAGTTAGAACCTCTACTTCTCTTTCTGAGGGACCCAAATCAACCCATAATAATCTCCTTGTGCCATTCCCTCCCTCATTGATTCTGAACCAAACAACTTGCTTTGGCTAACAAAAGAGCAGTAGACTTGACACAGGAAAGGCCATATTAGCACTTAAGCCCTGGGGTTGCCCTCCTGGAGTGCTGTCCCCACCGAGAGAACCTGGTGTATTTGTCAACTGTCCATTACTATAACAAATACATAAAACAACTTATACATGTAAAAACTTAATTTTGGTTCATAGTTTTGAGGTTCCAGTCCATGACCGATTGACCTCATTGCTTTTGGCCTGTGGCAAGGCTGAGAGTGAGTGGCAGAACAAAACCATTCACCTCATGGCTAGAACGGAAAGAAAAAGAAAAGACTGGGGTCCCATAATCTCCCTCAATAACCTAAAGACATCCCACTAGGTTCCACCTATTAAAATTTCTACCTCTCCCAATAGCACCAAACTATGGACCAAGCCTACAACACATGAACCTTTGGAGGACATTTAAGATCCAAACTACAGCACCTGATGTAGCTTTTCTGCATAAGAAAGAATCACAAAACAAGTGAGCCCCAGCTATCACAGATGTCTCAGCTAAGCCCAACACTCAGCCTATCCACACTGATTTCACTTACTTGAGTGACCACATGTGACACCACAGAGCTGCCCAGGCTAGTCACAAAATTGTGAGAAACCACAAATTATTGTTTTACAGGGGCCTCTGAGTTTCTTGGTGGCAATAGTAGAAAACTGATAACAGATAGCTGTTGGTTTTCCTGAGGTCTAAACCCAATTAGATTTGAGGTTCCCCAGCCTACCAGTTCTAGAACCATTAGTTTTGTTGGAATTGAAAAGAACTTTATAGATAATGTAGTCTGATTTCATCATTTCTCAGATAAGAAAACTGAAACTCCAGAGCTGAAACTCCACCACAGTAGAGGCAAGCATCAGTCTTGGGACTTTTGGTTCTGTGCTCTTTTGACATTTCCACCAGGTTACATGCTCTAATATGAAACTACTAGTCTGAGGGTTATGCCTGCAGTGGTAGCCCTGTGGCATCTGATCCTATCAGATCTTGGAAGCTAAGCAGGGTCAGGCCTGGTTAGTACCTAGATGGGAGACTGCCTGGGAACACCAGAAGCTGTAGGCTTGGGAGAAGGACCTGGCAACCCACTCCCAAAAATCAATCTGCCATTGAAAACCCTATGAACAGCCAAGAAGCACTGACAATAGTGTTTCCCCTGTTGTACAGAGGGTTGCTATGAGTCGGATACTGACTCGATGGCACCTAACAACAACAACAAGTCTGAGGGTGGAGCTGGCTCATGGTCACACAGTATCTGGTGTCAATATCAGCTAGAAATCAGGCTTCCTAATCCTCACTTAGAATTCTCTTCCTTTAGGGGAATGCTAAGTATATAGCGTGGGTCTTTTACTCATACGGTTAGTTGAGTATTGTCCTAGGAAGTGTTATCTGTGTCCCAGAGTAGGGTTCAAGGGGAAAAGGATACTGTCCTTTATCTTCCCCTGCTCTGAAACCTCTTTCTCTTTCTTTTTTACTTTCCCTTCCTAAATCCCCCAGCCCTGGAAATATGAGTAAGAATTCCTACCCCTCCCCATCAGCCACCACTTCATGCAGGATGGATTAATGAGGTTATGTCTCCAAAGAACTTTGAGTTCCTTGGAAGAAAGGCATCAACATGCAAAGTGGTGGTTGTTATTGCGATTACTTCACTGAGTAGGGTTTCACAGCTGTCCTGATGGAAAAGGGGCCAACAAAACAGAATGCCAGTTTCCCCCAGCAGAGGAGCAGCTGGAATGGATTACAAATGAGACCTGTGTGCCCAGTTCTCTTTTTTGTCAAAGCCCATCAGCCTGTCTCAATGCCCAGCTCTCCCCTTGACAGCCCAGCAAGCTCCACGAGCCAGACAGGTGTGGGCAAAGGCACCATCTAAGCTCCATGTGCAGAAGCCTGCTTGGCAGGGGCAGCAAAACCCTATATTCTGAACTGGGGCCAAGCCATTACCAGTGCTCAGTAATGCAGTGGATTTCTCCAGTGGTGACTTGGGGTAAGTAAAACATTCTCATTGCTCAAACTTCCCTCTGCTTTATAGGGCAGGAGGGACGGGGGAGGGAGCGGGAAGAGGGTGTGCAGACTCAGACAAATGTCACATTGCCAGGAACACAGCACCTCTACTAACCCTTCCTGCCTCCTTTCTCCTTCTTCCTTCCCTCATGCCCTCCTCCTTCGCCCTCCCTCCCTCTCTTTCTTTCTCCCTTCCTTCCTCCCTCCCTCCTTCTCTCCCTTCTTTCCCTTTCATTTAACACACACACACACACACACACACACACACACACACACACACACACATATTGAATACTACATCAGGCATCATGTCAGTTCCTCAAGCAACAGCAAAAGACAAGATGCAGTCCTTGCCCTTCTGAGGCAGGAGTGGTAGTGGTGAATGAAGCACGGACAGAAAAATGGACAAAGAGTCAGATTCCATAACACCTTCCAAAAACCACATTGCAAGTACACGGTGTCACAGGGACACCCAGAAGAGCCACTCACACAGTTTTGAGAGGGTCTTAGAAAGCTCCTAAAGGACCAATCAGGAATTGTGAAGTTAAGTGTAGGTAAAAGGGAAGGGTATTTTACACAGTTCTATTTTTGTGCAATACTATAAAAATGATCAGTGTTTTGTATGTATCTAGAAAAGAGAATGCGACTAGAAATTTTGTAATTGTATTAACTCTGCTTTAATAATAATAGTATTCCTTTATTTATTGACAATCTCTATATGCCAAGCACTCCTTAAAGCTTTAAATACATGGTCTTGTTTAATCCTCACAAAAATTTTATAAAGCAGTTTTCATTACTATGCTTATTTTACTGAAGATGACACTGAGGCCCAGAGAGGTTAAGTAATTTGCTTGAAGGCACAGAACTAGTGAATGATAGCCTTCATTATTCCCACAGAGCTTAACTCACGCACTCATGCCTGGAACCAGACAGTAGCTCCTTCATTCAGAGACCTACCACCTCAGCATGTGAGTGATATCTGCCTTAATCTGACTTTTTTAAAAACAGGTCCATAATAGCAAGACACAACACTCATGGTGAGGTCTCAATAAATATTTGCTAACTAAAAGAAAAAAATGTTTCTCTTCATCCAGAAAATATGGGATTTCTG
The DNA here is from genome assembly GCA_007922755.1 of Pedetes capensis. Lineage (NCBI taxonomy): Eukaryota > Metazoa > Chordata > Mammalia > Rodentia > Pedetidae > Pedetes > Pedetes capensis. The sequence continues at coordinate 63,114 of VMDO01006005.1, read as the reverse complement.
GGGCATTAGGAAGCATGGGTATGTAAAATGACATTTTCTTCTGATCTCATTGCTCATTCATACCATTTTTGTTTTTTTATTTTGTAGCATCAAAGCTTTCCTTGTCTATTTTTTCAACATTATTGAGATGTAACTGACAAAAAAATGTATATATTTAAAGTGTTCAAGGTGATATGTTGATATACATAGACATTGCAAAATGATTACCATAATCAAGTTAATTAACATATCCATCATCTCACATAGTTATGTGTGGCTGTTTAATATGAATGAAATCAGCACATAATTGTATATGCAATTATATTGGCAAAAAAATACAGAGTAAGTAAAGAAGAAAGTTAAATATGTACCTAGGGAAAACTGGACTTTTTAAAATTATAACTTGTTTTTAAGTTGTCAAACTTTTTCTAACCATTTGTCTTGTCCCTCTAACCAGAAGGGACAAGACAAATGGTCAGAAACTGGCCTGTAGTTTCTTTCTGTCCTCAGTAGTACCCAATTCCACCCCTTCCTTGTGCTCCAAAAGTGATATTGCTGTGTGTTTTTTAAAGAATGCATTGCAGTATCCTTCCTTGTTGTTATTTGTGTGCACTTGATAAAAGGTCAGGGCTGGTTGATAAACCAAACCCAAGTCAAAGACTTTCAACCAGTTCTGGAACTTTCTTCAACATTTTGTGAACTTCAACTCCTCCAGCTCTCAATATCCCTCTTTCCTTCTTAGTCTCTGTGGAACATTCCCCAGCTGCACTTCAAAACCATATTTTCATTCTCTTGACCATGGTACTGTTCTATATTCCTTTTGGGGGATCACCCAATTGAAGAATTTCCCCCCTTAATAAGATGACTCTTTCAAATACCAATAAAAATGTTTTGTTCTATGTTTAGATTTTTTCATGTGTTTGTTTTCATGAGTGCTAGACATATTGTTTAATGCATTCTAATAATCTGGCTTGCATATTTTCTTTAGTGCTTTCTACTTAAAAAATCTCTGCTGATACAGAGAATAAAGAAGACTTAATCATAAAAGTAAATGAATACTGATCCCTTATTTCTAGTAGGGCATTGGGTTCAGGGTTTTTAATGCATTGAACATGGCAATAGTCCTATGAGGTGAACTTTATTATCATGTCCATACTACATAAGAGAAATGAGAGACTTGTGGGTTATAAGTGATTTGTAAATGGTATGCTGGGATTCAAATGGGTCTGATTCCCTGGCACACTTGTTGTTGTTTGTTGTTAGGTGCCATTGAGTCGGTATTCGACTCATAGCGACCCTCATAGGGTTTTCAATGGCTGACTGTTTTTGGGATTGCCTTGGGAGTGGATTGTCAGGCCCTTCTCCCATTTTTGCAGTGCTGGGAATTGAACTCGGGTCCTCAGAGACTGCAGTGCAGCGCTCTACCAACTGAGCTAAATCCCAGCTGTCTGGCACACTTAGAAAATCAATTCTTTTGCCTCCTCATATTTACCTAAGATTGTTGATTTCTCAAAGTACCCTAGGATTGATCTCATTCATCTCCCACATACACAGGGGGACACAAATAGGGATATCTAAGACCCCAAAGACTGTAGGCATAGATTTTAGTTTGTTGTTGGCGATAATCTACTCTTTCTACCTGTTTCCAATAATAAGGATCAAGTTGTTTCTGCTTCCTTTGTTCAGACATGGGTCCAGTTTGAATGACAGAGGTAAGCAGACATCTAAGTGTGTCTGGACTCTATAAAAATGAGCTTCAAAACCCGCTTCTGCCTTTTGTCTGCTCATCAGGGCCACCCCAGTGAAAGTGGCTGTCCTGCCACAGAGCTCACATCTTTCACTGGTTATTTTACACTGTCCCCGGGCAGTCATAACCAAATTGTCATCCCCCTGAACCTCTCCTCCACGTGTGGCATTTCCTCTGATTCAAGGGGAGCTCCAGGAGGACAGGGACTTGGCAGGTTTCCTGTGGGTTATTCAACTCCATAAAAATACAGAAACGCAGAGCTGAGACTTGGCATCTGGTTGGAGCAGATGCCTCTGTCAGATTTTTCCAGATTCTGAAGCAAGACTGTCCACAGCAGGAGAACCAGTTCTCCCTTCTCTGTAGCCCTCTGCATGTGGCCTTGCTTTGAAGTTTGTGTTGGTGACTAACTTTGTAAGCTGATGATTTTCTATGGTGGATGATATGAAAAGAATGAAGAAAAGTCTCCACCCAGAAATGGTCTCACTTCCCACAGCTGTCATTATCCTTCCTGCCCCATAGGGTCCTCCTGCCCTCCATCCATTTGCTTATAGCTTCCTAGATGTTTCAGGCTGCTGGCCACCTTCAGACTTCTGCTCTTGGGGCTCCCTCTGCCTAGAAATCCTTCTATGCTTATAAGAAAACAAAGAAGCAGAAAAGGAATAAAGTGTGAACATTTGAAGTCTCCATTAAGGTACTACCTTCTTCATGTAGCCTTCCTGAGCACCTTCCCCTTCAACAAAAGGTGGACTTGATCTTATCTTTCCTAGAGGTCACTGTTCCAGGACACCCTGCAGAGCCCACCTCCAGGGAGTAAAGGGAGCACCTGAAACATTTTACTATGCTTGTCATTGTCCTTGTGAATCATTTGAGGAAGAAAATATACCTTAATAATTTCAGCTCCTTCCAAACCTAGCAAAGTACCTGACATAGAGTGGGCAGTCAGTAAACATTTATTGAAAAGATAATGAATGAATGAATGAATGAATGAATGAAGCTTAAATAATTCTTGGTCTTCATAAATCCAGGAGGAGTAAACTGAAATAAATGATTTTCATAAGTGTGAGCTGTTTTGGATAAATGATACTGGAAGAGAAGCTCACATTCTTAGCTAAAATACTTTGGCAGATTTATTTTATCTCATCTTCATTTCTGTGCCAACACTTATATCAGTAAGTGCTTAAGAAGTGTTTGGCAAGTGGATGGAAGAGCAAAGACATTTTATTTTCAGCTGTAAGATTTTAGTGGCATCCTATGAGAAGGTGACCCCTGGAGTACATACAGCCTGCTGCAGAATAACAGACAATTCTAAGGAATGGAATGAGAGCTGCTACCCTCAAAACCCAAACACTAATCAGAGGTATTAGCCATTCTGACGTGCAACTCACTAAGGAAGGAGTCCAAAGAAGACACCTCTACTCCCTCAAGCTAATTCATTCCTAGGGGTTCAGCCACATAATGAACATAATGTTTTGAATGATGCTAATATTATCATGCCTGCAGCTGTAGCCCTGTGGCATCCGATCCCATCAGATCTCGGAAGCTAAGCAGGGTGGGGCCTGGTTAGTACCTGGGTGGGAGACCGCCTGGGAACACCAGAAGCTGTAGGCTTGGGAGAAGGACCTGGCAACCCCCTCCCAAAAATCAATCTGCCATTGAAAACCCTATGAACAGCAGAGAAGCACTGACAATAGTGTTTCCCCTGTTGTACAGAGAGTCGCTATGAGTCAGATACTGACTTGATGGCACCTAACAACAACAACAATATTATCATATCATGCCATATATCATATTGTGAATAGTATTTTTCTTTTTTATTTTTATGTACTCATGATCAGCTTTCTAGTCAATATAAGGTAATATTGTGCCAGGTGTGGTGGCACAAACCTATAATCCCAGCAGTTGGGAGAGTGAGGCAGGTAGATTGGGAGTTCAAAACCAGCTTAGGCTACATGATGAGTTCCAGGTCAGTTTGGGCTACATAGCAAGACCCTTTTCAAAAACAAACAAACAAACACAACAACAAAACAAAGTAATATTGCTGCAATACAATGAAAAAATTATTATTGGTTCTTGACATTCAAAAGAGGATTCTGCAGCAAAAAAAAATAGTCTCAAAAGCAAGCACTATTGCGAGAAAACTTTCAAAATTAGACTAGTGTCCATTTAACAGATAAAAACTAGAAGTTTTTAAGGTTTTTGTTTTATATTGTTGTCTCTGATCCACTTTGAGTAGACTTTTGTACAGATTGAGAGATATGGATCTATTTTCTTTCTTCTGCAAATAGATATCCAATTTTTGCCGCACCATTTGTTGAAGAGGCTATCTTTTCTCCAATGAATGTCCTTAGCCCCTTTGTCACAGATCAGGTGGCTGTAGCTGCATGTGTGTATCTCTGGGTCTTCAATTCTATTCCATTGATCTTTATACCTATTTTTGTGCCAGTACCAAGCTATTTTTGACACTATGACCTTGTAGTATAGTATGAAGCTAGGTATTGTGATACTTCCTGCACCATTTTTGCTGTTTAGGATTGATTTGGCTATAGGTGGTCTTTTGTACTTCCATATGAATTTTAGGATTATTTTTTCTGTTTCTGCAAAGTCTGTCATGAACTTCCATATGCTATAGCTATACTACTCCTGGGAATACATCCAAAGGAAGATAAGTCATCATATGACAGGTACATTTGTACTTCCATATTTAATGCAGTGTATTTTACAGTCTCAAGGGTATGGAATCAACCAAACTATCCATCAATAGAGGAGTGGATATTATTCAGCAATAAAGAAGAATGAAATTATGGCATTTGCTGCAAAATGGATGGAACTAGAGAACATCATTTTAAGCAAATTAACCCAGATACAAAAAGAGAAATACCATATGTTCTCACTCATATGTGGGAGCTAAATATAATGTACAGAAAGAAAAATAATTATACACATATGTTGTTGTTATTGTTAAATGCTGTCAAGTCAGTTCCACCTCATAGCGACCCTCATAGGATTTCCATGGCTGATTGTCTTGGGATTGCTTTGGGTGTGGATTGCCACGCCCTTCTACCATTTTTGTGGTGCTGGGGATCAAACTTGGGTCCTCAGAGAGTATGGAGCAGCACTCTACCAAATAAGCTAAAGTCCAGCCCTCACATATATTTAGATTTATAAAAACAAGCAAGCATATCTATCTGAGAAGGGAAAACACAGCAGATCAGAAAGGAGTGGGGAAAGGATAAGTGGGAGGGAGTGGAGGTTGAGGAAGGGGAGAAGGGGGTGGAAATAATAAAGAGGGGCAAAAAGGGAGATGAAAATCTCAAAAATACAGGATGCAGCTATACGAACACATGAAAAAAAACAATGAGAATACAATCCATGATGGCATATGATTGTCACTGTATATTAACTAAAAATCCTACCTTTTTTCTTTTCTTCTTTTTATACTGTTCTGTGAATTATGTATGATGATGTATCTGTAAACAAAAGTGATTTAATATTTGCATAATCAATATAGCAAATGACTTATTAGTTGGTACCCAACCAACATTTATAAATTAAAAAAGAGGAAAAATATCAAAACTAGTCTTAGAGAAACACATTATACAGTTTTTCTAAGTTAGAGAAGAAGGGGACATAAAAGTTTGCCTCTTCCAGACTTAATTGTGGATTGTGGAGAGGGGTTGATGGAGCAAAGGGCCAAGAGAGGTAAAGAAAATTGCTGAATATCTCCTCTTTGGGTCTTCAAAGCCTCACATGGCAAGGAGAGACAGGATAGAAGTTGGGAGTGAGACCACAGGGACTCTTGGCTCACATCTTGTTTTGGTTGGAGACAACCGGCCCTGCTAGTATATGGAGGCTTATGTAATTCAGAGTGTAAATGTAATGTTGAGGTTGAAAAGGGGACAGGCTTGTGCACCTGAGTTCTCCCTGCTCTTCCATAGGGTGGATGCTGATGTGAGAAGCCACAGACCTGCCACCAGCTGCTGGGGTGGAGGCTGAGATGAGCCTGCAGCCTCAGTACCAGGGTTGACAGCTGGGGCCAGAAGTTGCAGATATAGCAGAGACTCAAAGGGGTCTTCCCCAGAAAGAGTGGAGTAGGGAGTGGGGCAAGCCTTCAGGGAGGGGCCCTTGGACCGAGCAAGGCAAGCAAAAATAGACCCAAAGTACATCAGCCACAGATGTCAGCTGCGGGTGCCAGCTGTGGACGCCAGCCATAGGGTGGTGCCAAGCATTCCTCAGCAGACACTAGGCACCTCACACCCAAGCACAAGTGCAAATCTGGGGGCTCCCTTCTCCCAGCACCGTGGACCATGGGACCCGGAGAGATAGGCAGAAAAGGGAGAAGAGAGCTTTGAAGAACTGAGTAGCAAAACCAGTCAGTGTAAAACTTCTGCATAAACAATTGAGCCAAACTAATTTTCAACTCATTTGGACTAACAATAGTTATTGGCTTTTTTTCCTTTGCTATCCAAGCAGGTGGCAGGCTTACGGAAAAAAAATCAGGTCAGGTATAAAGAAAACATAGCTAATTCTCTTTCCACGCATGAAGGTTGTGTGAGTAATTTTGGAATGCTGCTATTCACATGCAATTGTGATCCTTGTCAGCTTAGCTATGGGGCTCAGGAAGGATATGGTTTGTGAGGTCAAGTTAGAAGCAAGTCCATCCAACACCACAGCATCACACTAGGTTTCTGGACTTGAGATGCTCTATTTGTTTGTCCTGTCTCCATCTCTTCTTTTCTCATCTCTGAGCCTTCTCTTTCTCTTCTTTTATCTTTTGACCTGTTTTTCTTTCTTTCTGAAGAGAAAATGCACATAGATGGCCAAACTGTATCAGAATGGCTCCTTTGTGAGCTCTTTGGACATTTTAGAAGGAAAAGTCAAGCTGAACTACATAAGCCCTTAGGAAGCACCTCTTTGACAGAGTTATAGGTGTCCCCAAAGAACCTTACAATGAGATTATCAATGGAGCATATATTTCCACTTCAGAGTCAAGGGAGGAAGATGGAAGGGGAAGACAAAAGCTCTTCAGAGGACTTTGTATTTAACTGGTGAATATGTTAGTGAATTGAAGAAATCCCGAAAAAGTTTAGCAAGTGGAACATTCCTGATGTAGTACGTTAACTCAAGTAACCTAATATAATAACCATAAGGAAAAAACAAGTCATGCTCCTGTGAGACTATCTATAGTCATAGAAAGTAGACATGGAACTTCAAATAAATATCTAATGAGAATAGTCTTAAGTGTTGTTTAGACTAATAGTGGGATCTCCATTCAGAAATATGAACTGTCCTTGCTTTGAGGTTTTTTCACATAAAATAATCTTGCTTCAGTGCATTTGTGAGTGTTTAGTAAGGGATAAACTCTTGGAAAGTAGGAAGGAGGATTAAAACCAAGCAATTTCAAGGGCACATCTGCAGGACAAAGATAAACAGGTCATAAAATGCCCCTGCTCTGCTTCCTCTTTGGCCTCTCTTAGTTTGGGTGAATTTTAAACTCAGAAAGGTTAAATTTTCAATCAAATTCAGTTTTGAGGAAATTTTGAGCCACATGAGTGGTTAGGGATGGAGGGCTTTGTATTGAAAAAGTCTTTTCTTTTAGAGATAATATCTTATGTGTCACAAAATCCATTGGTAGATGATATGAATAGCATTAATCAAGCTTCTACCATGTGACAGGAGCTCCACTAGTTATTCCATATGACTTATCTCATTTCATTTAATTCTCACTACGATTCCAGAACTTGAAATGTTACCTCCATTTTATCTGTATGGGATTATTTTGTCCAGTTCTTGAGGTGAAATCCTGAATTACCAGGAAAGATGTTTGTCCTTTTTTCTCCCAGTACTCCCAGGGAGCGAAGTCTCCCAGTCTCTCAGTGTGGCCCATCTCAGCAGAAGCCCTTGGAAGATTTTGAACATACATTCTTATTTGCAATCCAAGTCTTCCTTAAAGACCCTGCTCTTTTAGTGATTAAATGATGAATCATCTATATAGAGATATTGTCAGATAGAGGAAGGCCAAAGGACAGGACAGATAATGAGTGGAATTCAGGGAATTGAAGCTTATTCTACAGCTTCTTATTGCTAGGTGCCATCGAGTTGGGTCCCTGTGTACAACAGAAAGAAGCGCTCTTCTATATTGTGCCATACCAAGCACTGAGTCAGTGCTTCCTTGTTACTCATAGGCTTTTCAATGGCTGATTGTTTTAAGATTGCTTTGCAAGTGGATTGCCACATCCTTCTCCCATTTTTATGGTGCTAGAGATTGAACCTAGGGCCTCAGAGAGTACAAAGCAGGACTCTACCAACTGAGCTAAACCCCAGCCCTTGTTCTACAACCATGACTTATAAATTATAGTAGTACATCAGCATCCAAACTGCTGCATGCTCAAGATTTCAGTCCTTCACCAATATTTTCAAGAGAATTCTAGTCCAGTGTTCTACCACTTGCCTGGCACTTGCCCACTATGCTAAAACCTATATGAGACGACATGCTTACCTATGACCCTTCCAGGTGAAACAAAGAGAAAAGCAGCACTTTGCAGCTGGATTTCAACCAGTGAAGATCTGTTGTGGCACTGATCTCATGTTTTTCTGTTTCATATATATATATATATATATATATATATATATATATATATATATATACATAAGCTCTACATATATACATGTATATATGTATATATACATACATACATATGTATTCCATAGGGTCATCATGGTACTCAAGAAACTTTCTAGAGCTAAAAGTGAAGGAAAGATGAAAACAGTAAGAATAACATTTGAATTTAAAAACAACTTATTGCTAAGTATGTGAGTGGCATATGTGTATCTGAACTAGCCACTCAGTATGGTGTCAGAACCAATGAATACATTTTCATTATTTCTTATGGGAAAAAAAGTGCTCCCAAACTGATTAGCACTTGACCAGCCTTCCAGAACTGGTTGTAGTCCAGTGCTGAGGTGCCACTGTATGTTCTTACTACAAAAGAACTATAGGTCCCTTATTTTACAAAGTAAAATATTGCATAGTATATGATAAAGGGAGTGAAATTTCTCTAAAATTTCACCATCAAGGTACTATGATGAACTATTGGTCCTTACTAAAGAACTGCCTCAGGAGGAAGTGTGGCTGTGTCTTTGGTCTCTGCTGCTGCAAGCTAACAAGGACTTTAGTAGTCTAAAATAGTGAAAAGAGCATATTTACCTGGATGTTACGGTCAGCTTTGACCTTGGGCAAGTTACTTAAATTCCCTGAATCTCCGTTTCCTAGATTTCAAATGTCACTAACCCAAAAGACTATGGAGAAGCTTGAGGGTTATGTACTTAAAACTTAAAGCACAGTACACAGCACAGACTAAGGCACTTGCTAATGGTGTACAATTGAATATCACAAATCCTCCAGATATTAAGACCTTTCTGTCTACAATGTGCAATTACCAGCTGCTGAGACAATTCCCCAGCCTCCAAGTTATTTTTTTCACTGAGTTAATGGCTGGACTTTAGGCACACAGTTTACAGAATAAGCTCTTGGTTAAACTTTGTTGATTTGTAATACAAGCAATCTATAGGAATTTTCTTCTGTTCATGTATACTTTATTGAATGATTAGAGTTACTCATAAACACCTCAGAATTAATAATGATTTTATGATATAATCTTCAGACTCTCAAAATAAATTTTACTTTTGTAACGAAAGTCAGCCAACTCCAATTTTGATGACCTGAGACTTTGGGGCTGCCCTCTTCATCCCTTGGGTAGGGGTAGGGGTGACGCAATGCAAGGGGAAGGCCATGTCTGCCTAATGAATGCCCAGCCATCCCACTGGCTGTGGTTGAAAAGCAAGACTTAAAGTCTCAGACTCTGTGACTGCCAAGATCCTGTCACTCTTAATGTGCTCGTTTCCAGCTGTGGCCCATGATGGCTCTTCAAACAAATTATTCTGCAACGATTGATCGTGTCCTACTCCTTCTTGATGGCCCATAACCACATTTGAGAGCTAGACAGAAATACTGCCTGACAGATGATCCTGTTAGGGCCAGAAGGCTTGAAGTGTAACATCTCCCAACTGGTTTGCCAGTGTGGGACGTGCACGAGGCCCACACCTAACAACTGTGGCCGTGGTAATGAGGCTGATGTGGTGAAACACTTGGCTGCTTCCTATGTGCCCAGGGCCTCAAGGCTTCAGAGCATGGGCATGTCTGGACTTTACTTCCAAAGACCCCAGGCACCTCCCTCAAACAAATGATTTTGTTAATTATCTGCCTCCATCTAGCTGGATTATAACCTCCATAGGGCAAGGAATTTTTGTCTGCTTTGTTTATTGCTATATGTCCAGCTCCTAGATGTGCACCTGGCTTATAACAGGTGCTTAATTTATATTTGTCAAATGAATAAAATGAGTAAGAGGACATCGTAACAATGTCTTTCTTCAGTTTTCCTCAAGGAAAGAGAAGTTCTACTAGAAATAAGCAGGTAGTAACTGTACCCTGTAAATATATACAATTATTACATGTTGATTAAATATAATAAAAAACACACATGCAAAATAAGCAGGTAGTGAATATTCTGATTATGGGAATTTGCTTTATTAAAACATAAGACACTTGAGACTACCTGCCTTGTCATTGTACATGGTGTTCTTTATTCTAAGGTTAGGTTGCAAAGTGTGAGCCAAAATAAACTGTAAGAGACATCCCTTATAGAGTAAAATAGCATTATAAATTAAGAACAATGTGCTCATTTTTACTTACTTTTACTATTCTTATTCACTAAAGGACTTGGAATGGCCACATGGATTACATTAATAAGAACTGAATTTTTGTAATTGATCTGTCATAAGAAACATGGTTTGACCCATAAAATTTAGTGAGAGTTTATTGTTTATATCTTGAAGCATGGGAATGATTTTGGGGAATATTTTAGAAGTGTTTTGCCTTCTGGTGAATTGTAAGGACCAAAATAGTTTAATAATTCTTCTTCATTTCATTGAAAGAATTTCTTCTCTGTAATATCTAGCCATGGCTGACTGTGACCTCATGGTGCTAGGGCTTCCCCAATATGTTCCAGTGGTTGCAGTTTAGCATGTGCTTACTTATTAAATTGTTGGACATCTGTGTCCGCTGGCTAGACTGTAAGCAGGGATTGTTGTCAGTTTGGTTCACGCTGCATGCCTACTGTCTAGACTTTGATAAGTGCTTAATAAATATTTGCCAAATAAATGAATTAAAAGTTAATTAATTAAAAGTTGTCTGTGCAAACATCCTAAAGAGGAAGTAATGGCAATAACATGCCTTGGATCCCAGGATATCCATCATAGAAAAAGGAGGTCTAACTTGGAAGTCATAGGGTCAATTCAAGTTTGTTCTTTTCTAGACGGACTTCTCTCAGGCATTTAACATCTAGCTCCAAGACTCAGTTTTCATACAAGATTACATAAGATAAAAGTTAAAACATACTTTGTGAAGACTTCTTAGACAAGCATCAGACTCCTTTAGGGGTTGGGCACATATATCTATTGATGGAATGGGTGATGGAGTTGCGCTAACCAATTACTTCGTTCAACTTGTCTGCTTAAGAGGCTCCTGATGGATATTCAGTTGTCATAGCAGGTGCACAAATGAAGGCACCTTTTCCATGAAACAGCAGGGAACCTGGTAAAGAACTTTAAAAATGATATATTCTTAAGTGCAATAAGTTATAATACTTGTTCACAATTATTTGTCTTCCTTGCTACCCTCAGGCCTGCCATGTGTGCTTCCCCTGCCTGTAGGTGGAGTTCAGTCCTCACTTCATAAACACTGGGTGTGTCCATAGATTTGCCTTAGTCAATGAATTGTAAGTGGACATGATGCATGCCACACCAGTGTAGAAACATTAGATGTGTTGGCATAGTTTGGCTTGGCACTCTTTTGAGCTTCAGCCCTCAGTTATGAGAACGGCATGCCCTACTTAGTGTATACCCCTTCAGCCTGGGTTGAGGAATGAGAATACACATGCTTCTAGGTCAAGTCCAGGCAAGCCCAACAGAGCAGCAGCAGACCACAGCCTTCATGAAATGTGAGCACAAATGTTTGTGCAAGCCACTGAGATGTCCATGTGGTATGTTACTTTAGCAAAAAGTAACCAGTATACCAGGATCCACTCCATGTCCACTGAGGTACATGTTCTAAGGCTTTGGAATCTGTTTTTTCCCCTAATGCTCTTCTTGTGATTCTGATAATCATTCAGTTTTGGGAACCAGTCTTATGGACCTTCTATACCCCCTTCCCTCCTGGCTGCCACCTGTCCATATGAGCAGGGCTTGACTAATGCTTCCACGATTCCTATAACTCAGCTAGTAGCATTCCTGGTTGTCAGGCCAGTAGGAAAAGAAAAGAATGCTCCTCTGCTTTGGAGATGATGATAAAATGTGAAGCTGCAGAGACTGAATTAAATCAGAGACTTCAGGGTCACCTGACCTCTCCTCTCCAGTGCTTTATTGGGAATGTGGTAGAATAATTTATTACTGAAAAAACAAGATAAAACTTATGGAAAGAGATACTTTCTTATAGGCCAGGTGGTTTGGATTTGTACATGGCAATTATTCTAGTTTCTGACAGTCCCTAATAAGTCTGCCTATGGTAGCTACTAAATTATTATTGGCTAATCGATGTCTAGCAGCATTGCCTGATGACAATGTCTTGAGGTACCGAAAAGGGCAAGAATATACTGTCTGTGGTCACTGGTAAAGATCATGCCTGATTCTAAGGAAGACTTTTCATTTTATTCACAAGCATCTTAGCAATAAAAGCAGAGCTGCATATTTGGATTCTAAAGAATAATGATCTTTTTGTTCATTTGCTACTTGTAGTTAGGCCATATGGAAGGCCACAAAATTAAATTATTTTACACAAATAAAAAAAATTCTTAAAATGTGTTAGACCATCTCATAGTCATGATTATCTCTTTAAAAACTGCAGGGAGTAACTGGATACTTATCAAATTGCTGAGGGCTAGAGGGAACAGAAGCTGAGGAAAGCTACTCTCAAAGGAATGTAAAACTACATAGAGGACAAGATCTTTAGCAAATGTAAAACTACATAGAGGACAAGATCTTTAGCAAATAGTCCCATTTCTTGCACTGCCAGTGATATTCCAATAAAGATGCCATGCTTGGTTTAACTTCTTTTTTATTTTAAATTTTTCTGTTTTATTGAGGTATGATGAGCAAATAAAATTACATACACAACATATTTTCATAAATTCACATATCCTGAAAGGATTACCATGATCGAGCTAATTAATATACCCAACTCCTGACATAGATAACATTTTGGCGTGTGTAACAAGAATACTTAAGATCTACTCTGGAGGTCTCTCTCTCTCTCTCTCTCTCTCTCTCTCTCTCTCTTTCTCTCTCTTCCTCCTTCCCTTCCTCCCTCCTTCCTGGCTGCCATGATGTGAGCTTCTCTGCTCTGCCACACCCTCCCTGCTATAAATGGACTGAAACCCCTAAAACTGTGAGCCAAAATAAATATTTCTTCCTTTAAAAAAAGATCTGTTCACTTAGCAAGTGTTACAATACACTTTATTAAGTATACTTAACACACTGAACAGTAGCTCTCCAGAATTTATTCATCTTGTATTACCAAAATATTATACCATTAGACTAACATCTTCCCATTTCCCTGACTCTCGACTTCTGGTAACCACCATTCCTCTCTTTGCTTCTGTGAGTCAAACTTTTTCAGATTACACATGTAAGTAAGATCAGGCAATATTTGTCTTTTTGTTCCTGGGTTATTTCACTTAGAATAATGCTCTGTAGTTATATCTATGTAGTCATATATGACAAAATTTCTTTCTTTTTTAAAGCTGAGTAATATTCCACTGGGAGAAGGACCCAGCAACCCACTCCCAAAAAACAATCAGTCATTGAAAACCCTGTGAATAGCAGAGAAACACTGACAATAGTGTTCCCTCTGTTGTACGTAGGGTAGCTATGCGTTGTATACCAACTTGACAGCACCTAACAACAACAACAACAACAACAACATTCCATTATATATGTACTATCTTTAATCATCCCTCAGTAAACTTAGGTTATTTACATATCTTGGTTATTACATAAATAATGATGTAAAGAACATGGGAACACTTTTACAAAGTAAGGATTTCTTTTCCTTTAGGTATATACCTCAGAGAAAATCTGACTCGTATGATATTTCTATTTCTAACTTTTTAATTTTTTAACTTTTTCGACAATAGAAATTTATATTCTTATCAAAAGTAAGAATCTGTGGGATGACTATTTGTTTTTGAGGAGGAAACAAAGAGATAGGGAAATATTTTAATTATTATTTATGATAAAAATTGAACCTGAATTTTTGTTCCTATTTTAGCAATCTTAGATTGACTGTATTAAGCTATAACTAACTGTTCTCTTCATGCTGTAAAAATATAATTCCCAGAGCCTCAGGAATATAGGCCATAGGATAGGAAAAACTATTTTTTGTCCTCAGCTATGCCCAAGGAGACTTTTTAAAAGACATATTATTACAGAGCTTGGGGCTAATCAATTGGAATTCCCTAAGCTTTTCTTCCACTACACAGTTATCTAGTAGATCCAGAGGTATAGTCATTCATTTCAAGCAATGAATATACAAAAGGTTTTCAGTATACTTATTTCATCAGCACAAGTGACTTGGGACTATTCCATATTTAAGTACATCAAAATAGAGACAGTCAGAGCCATAGCTATGTAAATCTCATTGTCCCTTGAAAATGGAGTTTTACATTCCTTTGAGAGTAGCTTTCCTCAGCTTCTGTTCCCTCTAGCCCTCAGCAATTTGATAAGTATCCAGTTACTCTCTGCAGAAGAGACTTAGCAATCATTACTTACATTGGCTTCATTTATTCTTTTTTAAAAAGTATGAATACCTTAAATATTACTTAAAGTAAAATCTTAACCTGAAACACTTGAGGAAGGAGTCCATGATGTTCTAGCTGATGATAATTTATGCTTTGTTATGGTCCCTGCTGTAGATGCTGTCCTGAAAGGTACAGTGGCAGAGTTGTGTGTGCATTTATTTGAATAAAACCTCTGTTAAGTTTGTCTGATGTTTTCCCATAACTTCTGAAAATGAGGGTCTGAAATTATTGATAATTAAATGTTTTCATATTTAGATTCTGTTATCCTTGTCTACAAAGGCATGTAATTCATTTAAAAAAAACAATATAAAAGTATATGAAAATGTACTGAAAGAATAGGTCACTTCCTCTTCAGAAATCTAAATGTCAGGGGGTTTTCCTATGGTTATGGAGCCCTGGATAAAAGCTCACAAGATAATAAAGTCATAATGGCACAAAAACCTACAACTAACATTATACTTAAGGGTGAGATGCTTCAAGCTTTCCCCCTAAGATCAGGAGGGAGGCAAGGGTGTTCCTTTTCACCACTCCTTTTCAACATTTTACTGGAAGTTCTATCTAATTCAATAAAATAAGAAAAAGAAATAAAGGGTGTACAGATTGGGAAGAAAAAATAAAGCTGCCTTTATTCACAGATCACATTATCATCTATGTATAAAAACCTGGAAAAATTGAAAAGAACTCCTGGAACTAAAAAGCAATTCTAGTAAATTGGCAGTATATATGGTTAATATTTGAGAGAAGAACCCTACAACCCATTCCACAAAAAATAATCAGCCACTGAAAACTGTAAGAACAGCAGAGAAGCACTGACAATGGTGTTTTGCCAGTTGTATGTTGGGTTGCTATGAGTTGGACACTGACTTGATGGCACCTAACAACAAGAACAATAACAAAGTTAATGTACAAAAAGTTATCACTTTCCTATATACCAGCAATCAACAAGTGAAAATTGAAACTAAAAACAAAATCATTTATATTAGGGTCCTAAAATGAAACACTTAGGTATAATTTAGCAAAATGTGTGAAAGATCTATACAAGGGAAATTACAATGGTTGTGAAAGCTGGACATTGAACAAAGGAGACAGGAGAAGAGTTGATGCTTTTTAATTATGGTGCTAGAGATGATTATTGAATATACCATGGACTGCCAAAAGAACCAATAGATCTGTCCTAGAAGAAGTGTGACTAGAGTGCTCCTTGGAAGCAAGGATGGCTAGACTGTGTCTTATGTATTTTGGACATGTAGTTAGGAGGGAGCCTGCAGCCATAGCCCTGTGGCATCCGATCCCGTCAGATCTCGGAAGCTAAGCAGGGTCAGGCCTGGTTAGTACCTGGATGGGAGACCTCCTGGGAACACCAGAAGCTGTAGGCTTGGGAGAAGGACCTGGCAACCCCCTCCCAAATCAATCTGCCATTGAAAACCCTATGAACAGCAGAGAAGCACTGATAATAGTGTTTCCCCTGTTGTACAGAGAGTTGCTATGAGTTGGATACCGACTTGACGGCACCTAACAAAAACAACAGTTAGGAGGGACCATGGAGAAGGACATCATGTTTGGGAGAGTGGCGGGTCAGTGAAAAAAAGGAAAACCCTCCACTAGATGGATTGACACAGAGTCTGCCACAATGGGCTTAAACATAAATAAGATCATGTGCCTGGCACAGTATCAGGGAATATTTCATTCTGCTGTACATAGGGTTGCTATGAGTTGGACTCAACTCAATGACACCTAACAACAACAATGAAGGAACTCAAAGAAGAATTAAATAAATGGAAAGATATTCCATGTTCATGGACTAGAAGACTCAATACCATCAATAATTCTGTTCTTCCAAATTTGATGTATAGAATCAATGCAATTCCAATCAAAATCCCAGAAGTTATTTTTCAGATAACAACAACTGATTCTAAGGCTTATATGAAGAAACAAAAGATCCAGAACAGCCAACACATTGAAGGAGAAGAACAAAGTTGGAGGACTGACACTACCTGACATCAAGACTTGTTGTAAAATTAATCAAAATAGTGTAGTACTGGTGGAAAAATAGACAAATAGATCAGTGGAAAAGACTAGGTCATCCAGGAAGAGATCCACATACTGCAGTCTACTCATATTTGACGAAGGAACAAATGTAATATAATGGAACAGAGATAGTCTTTTCACAAATGTTGTCAGAACAACTGAACAACCACATACAAAGCAGTGAATATGAGTAGCAGAGAAACACTGACATAGTGCGTGGCATGGCATAGTGTCAGAGAGTGTTTTGTTCTGTTGTACATAGTGTAACTATGAGTCAGACCCAACTCAACAACACCTAACAGCCACAACAAAAAGAAAATGTCAGAGAATAAGAAGATAAGCCAAAGTCTGAGAGAAAATATTGACAAAACACATATCTGGTAAAAGATTATTATTCAAAATATACAAAAGATGCTTAAAATTCAATAATAAGAAAATAAACATCGTGATTTTAAAAATAGGCCAATATCTTAATTGAATCCCACCAAAATATATGCAGATGGCAAAGAAACATATATAAAGATGCTCCACATCATAAGGACAATGCCAATTGAAACAATAATGAGGAACTACTATACATTAATTGTTATTTGTTGTTGTTAGGTGCCATCAAGTTGGTATCCAACTCATAGCGACCCTCATAGGGTTTTCAATGGCTGACTGTCTCAGGATTGCCTTGGGAGTGGATTGCCAGGTCTTTCTCCCATTTTTGCGGTGCTGGGAATTGAACTTGGGACCTCAGAGACTGCAGCACAGCACTCTACCAACTGAGCTAAATCCCAGCCCCACACATTAATTAGAGTATTCAAAATCTAGAACTGAGGGTATAGGTCAGTGATAGAGCCCTTGTCCTGGATTTGTTCCTCAGCACTGGGGGGGGGGGGACAACAAAACAATAAAACATACAAAAATATTTCTAGAATAGCAAAATTTAGAACATTGACAGCCCCAAATCCTGGTGAGGATCTGACACAACAGGAACCTTCATTTATTGCTAATGAGAATGTAAATTGGTACAACTAGTTCAAAGATTGGTGGGGTTTCTTATTTTAAAATATGGTATTCAACTGATAAATAAGATTGCAAAAGTTCAAGGTATACAATATAATTATTTGATATATGTATATATTGTGTAATGATGCCCACAATCAAATTAATTAACATATCAGGCACCACCCATAGTTATCATCTGTGTGTGAGAGTGTATGTGTATGATGAAGACATTTAAAATCTGTTCTCTCATCAAATTTCAGATAAACAAGACAGTATTACTAACTATAGTCACCATTCTATACATTAGATATTCAGAATTTATTCATCTTATAACTGCAAATTTGTAAACTCTGGCCAACATCTCCCCCATCTCATCTCTAGCTCCTGGCAAATATCATTCCACTGTCTGTTTCTATGAGTTCAACACTTTTCAGATTCCACATATAAGTGAGATTATATAGTATTTGTCTTTCTGTGTCTGACTTATTTCACTTAGTATAATGCCCTCCAGATTTGTCCACACTGTTGCAAATAGTAGGATTTCCTTTTAAGGTTGAATAATATTCCATTGTGTATACATACCACATTTTCTTTATCCATTTATTCATTGATAGGCAGGTAGGCTATTTCTGTATCTGAGCTATTGTGAATAATATGGAAGTGAATATGGGGATGCAGATAGCTCTTCGAAGTACTGACTTGATTTCCTTTGGTTATGTACCTAGAAGTGGGGTTGTTGGGTCATATGGCAGTTCTGTTTTTAATTTTTTGAGGAACCTCCATACTGTTTTCTATAATGACTGTACCAGTTTACATTCCCATGAACCGTGCACAAGGGCTCCCTTTTCTACCTTTGCCAACACTTATCTCTTGCATTTTCACAATAGTCATGCTAACAGATGTGAACAGATATATCATTGTGGTTTTTATTTGCATTTCCCTGATAATTAGTGATATAGAGAACATTTACAAAAACCTGATGTCTATTTGTGTTTTCACTGGGAAAATTTCTATATAGGTCCATTGTCCACTTTTTAGTTTGGTTGTTTTTTTGTTTTGTTATTGAATCATGTGACATTCTTATTTATATCTTTTATATTAGCCTTTCCTCAGATATATGGCTTGTAAATATTTTCTCCTAATTTGTAGGTTATCTTTCATTTTACCGGTTGTTTTCTTCTCTGTAAAAAAGATGTTTAGTTTAATGCAATACCACCTATTTATTTTTGCTTTTGTTGCCTGTGATTTCAGGGTCATGTCCAAAAAAATATTACCAAGACTAATATCAAGGAGCTCTTTTAGAAGTTTTATAGTTTCAGATTATTACATTTAAGCCTTTCAAGTTAATTTTTCTGTATGATGTAAACCAAGGTTCCATTTTTTATTCTTTAGCAGGTGAATATCCAGTTTTCCCAATGCCATTTACTGAAAACAGTACTCTTTCCTCATTGTGTATCCTTGGTGCCTTATCAAAGACCATTGTTGTTGTTAGGTGCTGTCAAGTTGGGTTTGACTCATAACCACCCTGTATACAATAGAATGAAACACTCCCTGACACTGTGCCATGCCTGGCAATATGTCAATGCTATTCATGGGGTTTTCAATGGCTGATTGTTTTGGGAGAGGGCTGACAGGTTTTTTTCCTATTTTTATGGTGCTAAGAAATCAAATCCAGGGCCTCAGAGAGTGCAGAGTAGCATTCTACCAACTGCGCTAAACCCAAGCCCTTGTCAAAGACTAGTTGTCCAGATATATAACTGGGTTTATTTCTGGGCTATTTTGTTCAACTGGTTTATACATGTGTTTTTACACCACCGCTGTACTGTTTTGATTACTATGGCTTTGTAATGTAGTCAAAATCAGGTAGTACAATACCTCCACTTTTATTCTTTCTCAAGTCTACTTTGGCCATTCAGGATCTTTTGAGGTTCCACATGAATTTTAGTATCATTTCATCTGTTCTTGTGGAAAGATCACTAGAATTTTGATAGATAATGCAGTAAATCTGTAGGTTATGTTGGGTAATATGGAAAAATTAATATTAGTTTCTTCAATTTATAAACATAGTTTACCTTTCCATTAGTCTCTATCTTCTTCACTTTCTTTCATCAATGTCTTACAATTTTCATCATACAACTATTTCACTTCCTTGTTTAAACTTATTCCTAAATATTTTTTGTTGTTGTTGTCTTGTAAATGGGATTGTATTCTTAATATTTTTCAAGTAGCTTCTTATTAATATATAGGAATATATTGATTTTTGAATGTCAGCTTAGTATCCTGAAATGTCATCAAATTTGTTCATTAGGTCTACATTTTTTGCTGCAATTGTTGTTGTTGTTATTGTTGTTGTTAGGTGCCGTTGAGTCACGTCCGACTCATAGCTACCCTCATAGGGTTTTCAATGGCAGACTGTTTTCGGGATTGCCCTTAGGAGTGGGTTGCCACGTCCTTCTCCCATTTTTACGGTGCTGGGAATTGAACTCGGGACCTCAGAGACTGCAGAGCGGTGCTCTACCAACTGAGCTGCAATCCCAGCCCACTGCAATCTTTAGGGCTTTCTAAATGTAAGATCATATCATCTACAAACAGAGACAATTTAACTTCCTCCTTTCCAATTTGCATGCTTTTTAATTTCTTTTTCTTGCGTAATTGCTCTTCCTAGGACTTCCAATACCATATTTCACAGAAGTGACAAGAGCAGACATTCTTGTCTTGTTCTTGATCATAGAAATGCTTTCAGCTTTTCATTGTTGAGCATGATATTAGCTATGGGCTTATCATATATGGCATTTATTATGTTGCAGCACATTCCTTCTATACCTAATTTATTGAAAATTTTTATGTTGAAGAGATATTGAATTATGTCAAATGCTATTTCTGTATTGAAATGATCACATGATTTTTGTCAGTTTTTCTACTAATGTGTTCATCTATTGATTTTCATAGGTTGAGCTATCCTTGTATCACAAAAAAATTCCACTTGATCATGGTGTATGATACTTTTATTGTGTTGTCAAATTTGATTTGCTAGTATTTTGCACCTATGTTCACTGGGGATATTGGTCTATAATTTTCTTTTCTTGTAATATCCTTATCTGGCATTGTTATACAGGAAATGTTGGCCTTGTAAAATGAGTTTGGAAATGTTCACTCTTAATTGTTTGAGGGAGTTTTAGAATAACTGTCATTAACTCTTAATTAAATGACTGGTAGATTTCACCTATGAAGCTTGTCCTGGGCTGTTTGTTGTTATGAGATTGTTATTGTTGTTGTTGTTAGATACTGTTGAGTCAGTGTCTGACTCATAGTGACCCTGTGTACAACAGGTGAAACACATCAGTGTTTCTCTGCTATTCATAGGGTTTTCAATAGCTGATTGTTTTTGGGGAGTGGGTTGTTGGGTCCTTCTCCCTGTTATGAAGTTATTGATCACTAATTCAATCTCCTTCCTCATTATTGTTCTGTTCTGATTTTATATTTTTTCATGGTTCAGTCTTGCTGGGTTGCACATTTCTTGGAATTTATCCAATTCTTTACAGTATCCAATTTGTTTGTGTATAATTGCTTAAGCTAGGATTTAGCTTGGTTGGTAGAGCGCTGTGCTGCAGTCTCTGAGGACCTGAGTTCAATTCCCAGCACTGCAAAAATGGGAGAAGGGCCAGGCAATCCACTCCCAAGGCAATCCCGAAACAGTCAGCCATTGAAAACCCTATGAGGGTCTCTATGAGTCAGACACCGACTCAATAGCACCTAACAATGACAACATACTTGCTCACATTGTTGTTGTTGTTAGGTGCCATGAGTCGAGTCCGACTCATAGCAACCCTCATAGGTTTTCTATGGCAGATTGTTTCGGGACTGCCTTGGGAGTGGGTTGCCAGGTCCTTCTCCCATTTTGCGGTGCTGGGAATCAAACTCGGGACCTCAGAGACTGCAGAGCAGTGCCCTACCAACTGAGCTAAATCCCAGCCCCATAATTGCTCATAGCAGTCCCTTATGATCCTGTGTATTTCTATATGAAGTTTGGTAGTTACTTACAAAAATAAACTCACTTCCACATACAATCCACCAATCATACTCCTTAATATTCACTTTAAGAGGTTGGAAATGTATAAATTATGCACATAGATATTTATAGAAGCTTTATTTATAATTGCCAAAACTCAGAAGCAACAAAAATATCTTTTAGTAGGTGAATGGATAAACTGCTGTACACCCAAAAAAGGAATATTATTCATCCTGAAAAATAAGTGATCTACTAAGCCAGGAAAAGACATGGAAGAACCTTAAGTACATACTACTAAGTAAAAGAAGACATATAAAAAGGCAACATGTTGTATAATACTCCAAATATATAGCATTTTGTAAAAAGCAAAAATATGGAGACAGTAAAAAGATCAGTGGTTCCCTGGGGTGGGGGCAGGGGTCAAGGGAGGGATGAACTGGCATAGCACAGAGGATTTTCAGGGCAGCAAAAGTAGTCTATATGATGTTATATTGGTAGATATACAAATTGAACATTTGTCCAAATCCATAACATGTACGACACCGGGAGTGAACCTAATGTAAACTGAGGGGTTTAGATGATTATATGTCTATAGCCATAGCACCCTGGCATTTGATTCCACCTGATCTTGGAAGCTAAGCAGGGTCAGCCTGGTTAGTCCTTGGATGGGAGACCATCTGGGAATACCAGGTGTTGCAGGGTAGGGAGAAAGACCTGGCAATGCACTCCTAAGCAATTCACTTCATCATTGAAAACTCTATAAAGAGCAGAGAAGCATTGACAATAGTTCTGGGCACAGCACAGTGTTGGGAGTATTTTATTGTGTTCTAACTGGGGTGGCTATGAGTTGGACCCAACTCAATGACACTTAACAACAGTATGTCATGTTTGCATCAGTTGTAACAAGTGTGCTGCTGTGGTGGAGGATGCTGATAAGGGGGAAGTTATGTATGTGTGGGAGCAGGCTGTATACATCCTCACTAACATTTGTTACTTTATGTCTTTAAAAAATGTTGTTATTGCCACTCTAGTGGGTGTGAAGTGTATCTCGTTGTGGTTTCGCTTTGCATTCTCTAATGACTAATGCTTGTTGGACATTTTTATATCTTAAATAATGTCTATTCAAGTCTCTTGTCATTTTTACTTGGATTGTCTTATCATTGCTGAGCTTTAAGAATTTTTATATATTCTGAATACTAGATCCTTACCATATAAATGACTTGTAAATAGTTCTCCCATTCTATAGGTTGTCTTTGACTTTCTTGATAACGTCCTTTGAGAAATACATGTTTTTAATTTTAATTAAATACAATTTATTTATTCATATTTTATTTTTAATGCTGTTATGTCATATCTAATGATTCATAGCCAGATCCAAAATTATGAAGGTTTACCTGTACGTGTTATTCTAAATGTTTTATGTTTTCTGTGCTTATATTATTGATCCATTTGGAGTAAACTTTTTATATGGTATGAGGTAAGGATACAACTTCATTCTTTTGCACATGGAAATCCAGTTGTCCTAGCTGTTGATTTTTTCTTCATCCATTATTCATGAGATGTACTTGAAATTCTTGTCAAAAATTAATTGGCATTGGAATATGGGTTTATTTTTGTTTTTAAAATCATATTCTATTTGTGTACATGCCTATCCTGGTGCCTGTACCATACTGTTTTCATTACTACAGATTTTTGCTAGGTTTTGAAATGGGGAAGTGTGAGTCTTCCAATTTTATTCTTCTTTTTAAACACTGCTTTGATTTGTTATTCAAGATTTCTTTAATTATTTAAGGACTATAGTTTCCATTTCTGCAAATAAAAAAACTAAACATAAACAAAGCTCTTGGAATGATTTTAGGGATGGTGTTAAATCTGTAAAGCCACCTTTGGTTAAGGACTATTATTCCTATTTATGGAAATAAAATAAATAACAAAAACAAACAAAACTCTTAGAAAGTTTTTTAGGGATGGTGTTAAATTGCAGACTCCTCTGGGTAGAACTGTCACCTTATTAACATTAAATCTTTAATAAGGGCTGAATATGATCAAAGTACATTATAAAGATGTGTGAAAATGTCATCATGAAACCTATTACTTTTTAATTAATATCTTGTTGCTGTTGTTTTTGTTAGGTACTGTTGAATTGGATCCAACTCATAGTGAAACTCATACGATTTTCAATGGCTGATTGTTTCAGGAGTGGACTACCACATCCTTCTCCCATTTTTGCAGTGCTAAGGATCAAAACTAGGTCCTCAGAATGTGCAGAGCAGCACTGTACCAACTGAGCTAAACCCCAGTCTCATAATTAATATACACTAACAAAATATTTCATTATACCCAAAAGAATTGGTGGATCATCAACCATTTCAAGAGGTTGCATATAATCAGGAACCAATGGCACTGAAGGAAGAAGTGGAAGATGGCTTGAAGGAATTGGTGAAACACAAGGCTCCAGGAATTGATGGAATACAAATTGAAATGTTTCAACAAACACAGATAGCACTGGAGGTGCTCACTTGTTTATGCCAAGAGAGTAGGAAAACAGCTACCTGGCCAACAGACTGGAAGTGATCCATGCTTCTGCCTTCTTCTAAGAAAGGGGATATAACTGAAAGTGGAAATTACTGAATAATATCATGAATATCACATGCAAGTAAAAATTTGCTAAAGATCATTCAAAAACAACTGCAATAGTGTATTGACTAACAGACAGTGCACTGCCAGAAAGCCCAGCTGGATTCAGAAGAGGGCATGGAAACAGGGACATCATTGCTGACGTCAGATGGATGTTGGCCAAAGGCAGAAAGAATACCAGATAGATGTCTGTGCAAAAACATTTGACTGTATGGATCACAACAAATTGTGGATAATATTGTAAAGAATGGGAATACCAGAGCACTTAATTGTACTCATGAGGAATTTGTATATGGACCAGGAGGCAGTCTTTCAAGCAGAACAAGGAAACACTGCTTGGTTTAAAGTCAAGAAAGGTATGTGTCAGGGCTGTATGCTTTCACTGTACCTCTTCAATCTCTACGTTGAACAAATAATCCAAGAACCTGGACTTCATAAAGAAGAATGTGGCATCAGAATTGATGAAAAACTCACTAAAAACTTGTTATGCAGATGACACACTTTGCTTAATGGGAGTGAAGAGGATTTGAAACA
The DNA here is from genome assembly GCA_007922755.1 of Pedetes capensis. NCBI lineage: Eukaryota > Metazoa > Chordata > Mammalia > Rodentia > Pedetidae > Pedetes > Pedetes capensis. The sequence goes on along the minus strand of VMDO01006005.1, from coordinate 38,279 downwards.
TTTACTGATGAAGATCAAAGAATACAGTCTTCAGTACAGATTGTATGTACCTCAACATCAACAAAATAAAAGTCCTTGCAACTGGGTCAGTACACAACTTCATGATAAATGGAGAAAAGATTGAAGTTGTCCAAGACCTTGCTTTACTTGGTTCTATAATCAACATCCACAAGGCAGCAGTCAAAAATCAAATATGCATTGTATTGGGAAAAGCTGCTGTAAAAGACCTCTTTAAAGTATTAAAAAGTGAAGATGTCACACTCAAGATGAAGGTGTACCTGATTCTTGTCATGATATTTTCAGTCACATCATGTGCTTATGATAGCTAGATAGTGAATAAGGGAGACAGGAGAATTTATGCTTTTGAATTATGGTGCTGGTAATGAATATTGACTATATCATGAGCTGCCGAAAGAACCCAACAGACCTCTCCTAGAAGAAGTGCAACCAGAAAGTTCCTTGGAAGCTAGGATGGCTAGACTGTGTCTCATGTATTTTGAACATTAGTCAGGAGTAATCAATCCCTGGAGAAGGACATTATGTTTGGGAGATTGATGAGTTAATGAAAAAAGGAAGGCCCTCAACTACATAGATTGACACAGTGCCTGCAACAATCGGCTTAACCATAAAAACGATTATCCATGGCATGGCACAGTGTTGGATAGTGTTTCATTCTGTTGTACATAGTCTTTATGAGTTGGACCTGATGCAATAGCACCTAACAACAACAATAAGATATTTAAAAATCCTATTAAATCTTCCAATTCATGAACAGAGGATACTTTTCTCTTTTAGTCAGGCTTGCTAGCCCCTTCCTTCCTTGCTTCCTACCTTCCTGTCTTCCTGCCTTCCTACCTTCCTGCCTTCCTGCCTTTCTACCTTTCTTTCTTTCTCTTTCCAAGTGCTAGGGGTTGAACCCAGGGCTTTGTGCAGCTAAACAAGCACTCCACGACTAGCTTGCGTTCCCATCACCTTTTTATTTTTTATGTTGAGATAGGGCCTGGATTTGAATTTGTGATCCTCTTGTCTTTGCCTCCTGAGTAGCTGGGATTACAGGCATGCACCACTATGCCTGGCCTTTTATTTTCTTTTAACAATGCCTTATCATTTTCAGTGTATGTTTTTCACCTGTTTGGGTAAATTTATTCCCAGATCTATTATTTTTCTTATCACTATTATAAATAGAATTATTTTCATAATATATGTTTTCAAATTATTAGTTTTTGATGTACAAACAAAATTGAGTGTTTTATATGTTGATCTTGTGCCTTGCCACTTTGCTGAATTCATTTATTAGCTCAAGTGACTTTTTATGGAGTCTTTGGGGTTTTATTTATACCAGATCACCTCATCTGGAACTAGAGATAATTCAAATTTTTCTTTCAATTTGGATGTCTCTTATTTCTTCTTGTATGATTGCTTTAGTTAGAATTTGTAGTACAATATTAAATAATAGTTGTGAAAAGAGACACCCTCATCTAACAGGGAAAGCTGTTAGTTTGTTACCATTGGGTACAATGTTAGTTGTAGGGTTTTTATTAATGCTTTTAGCATGTTTAGAATATTTCCTTCTATTCCTAGTTTTCTGAGAGTTTTTAATCTTGGAAAGGTGTTGGATTCTGTCAAGTGCTTTTCTTCATCAATTGAGTTAATTACGCAGGGATTTTTCTCGTTTTTTCTAGTAATATGATGTATTACATTGATTGCTTTCTTTTTTTGAATGGCCTTTACATTCCTGGGACTAATCTCATTTTTCCAATGCATATAATCTTTCTAATGTATTGTTGGATTTGATTTGTTATTATATTTTAAAGGTTTAAAATTAATTTTTTTATTTTAGAACTGTGAATAAGAAATTGTGGACACATAGTTCAGTACGGTGATTAAACAGTGCAAAGAAAGTTCATTAATGGAGCCACATTAACAATGAAGAGATCTTCAGCTGTGTGTCCCTGTGTCCTGTGATTCTGACTGGTTCTCTTCAACATTTTATCAATAGTTTGAAGACAAAGAAGATACGCTTATCACACGTGCAGCTGACAGAGCTGATAGAGAGATCTAATATACGAAGTGCAAAATAAAGTTTCCAAAAGGTTCTGACAGCCTGGAATAAACAGGCCAAACTAACAAGATGCATTTAAAACCTGGGATCAATATTCTAGGTTCAATGAAAGGGTTAGGAAAGGAGGGGATGCTGGATTAACAGCTACTCCCATGAAGAGAGTTGAGACCACAAACCCAATGTGAGCTGAACGTTCAGAGGCTCCCGAGGAGGAGTGCAATCTGGGGTTGTGCTGACACTGGGGCATGTCCGCCGTGTATGTGCACATGGGTGTATGGTGTGTGAGGCTTGCTTAGTGCTGCTCTTGGCTCTGCAGGCCTGTCCACATCTGGAACATTTATTGCCGGCAGTTCTGGGTGCCAATTTTTAAGTGACAATCTGGAGCCCATCCAAACAAGAGTGACCAGGACAAAGAAAGTGCTCAAAATCATGTCAGGCCAGGAAGTAGTGAAGGAACCAGGGCTGTTTAGCCTGGGGGATTGGAGATTAAGTGGGGGATTTAATAGTTGTTTTTTAATCGCATGAAAGTAGAAATAGATTTCCTCTGCATGTTTGTACAGTGGAGAAAATGTCTTAGAGGTGGAAGTTAAGCAAAGGAAGACAGCAGTCCTCTGCCAGGAAGACTTCCCAATGGTCATGAGATTTGAAACTTCTATGGATTGGACACATTGAGGGTGCCTGAAGAGGTACTTTAGCACCTTAGCTCCTACATCCCCACTTCTGGGGAATCGCTTCATATGCTTCCGTGGTTATCACAGGAATACACTAGAAGATGCACCAGATCCAAGTCAGGCCAATTAGTTTTCCCTTGGGTTTGGGGACTTAGGAGTGAGGAAGACCAGGCTGTATATGGCTGAAGTTCTAAGAGACAGATTTAGGGAAGAGTTTCTCACCAACAGGTGTACAGGAAGCAACACAAATAAAACTAAGAGAGGCAGAAAGGGAAGAGAAGAGGGGAGGGGATAGAAGACAGAAAAAAGGGTGAACAGAGAAAGGGAAAACAGAAAGAGGGGTATTTGAGGCCTGAATTCCAGATATTCCTGAGGCTCAGTATTCTCCTATCTTTCCAAAACTTGGTGGCTTAATTCTTTCTTGGATTTTGTGAAATACCCTAGCATCATTCCAAAGGTTGATGTCTCTTACTTTAATTAGAGTTGAGTTTTTGTCATGTTCAATTTAAAGGACTCTAACTACCATCAGCTTGTCTCAGAAGGCAATGAGGGCTCCACCTCTGGAGGTGTATAAGAGAAATAGGGCTACCATCATCTGCCAAGAAATCTATTAAGTAGGTAGGAGTAAAAATAAAATACGATTAGTCATGAGTTGATTTTTGAAGCTGGATATGTTAGTCATTCTTTTTTCACTATGACAAAATACTTGAGCCAAACAACTTAAGGGAGGAAAGATTTTAGATCATGGTTTCAGAGGTTTCAGTCCATCATGGTGGAGAGGGTGTGGTGAAGCAAAGCAACTCACTCATGGTGTCCAGAAAGCAGAAATAAAGAATCCCTGTGTTAGTGGGCTTTCTCTTTTCCCTCCTTTCATTACACGAGGGCTCCCAGACTAAAGGATCGTGCCACCCACATTCAGCGTGGGTCTTCCCCTTTGTAAATACTTTCTGGAAATGCCCTCAGGACACACCCAGAGGTGTGCTTTACTAAGTTCCCAGGCATTTCTCAAACCAATCAAGTTGATAATCAAGATTGACCATTGCATTGGGAATGGGTTTATTATGATCTCTGCTTTTATCATACATATGGCATTTTCCAGCTGGGATTTAGCCCAATTGGTAGAGAGCTGCTCTGCAGTCTCTGAGATCCATAGTTCGAGTCCCAGCACCGCAAAGACGGGAGAAGGATGTGGCAACCCACTCCCAAGGCAACCCCGAAACAATCTGCCATTGAAAACCTTATGAGGGTCGCTATGAGTTGGAAACGACATGACTTGACGGCACCTAACAACAACAAGAATGGCATTTTCACTATGAAAAAGATATGTGGAAAAAATTTCAGCACAGAAGGAAATTAAGCTAAATTAAGCTAAATCAGTGGTCCTCAAGCACTCTGAGTCAATTTAGAAAATCTACTCTGAGCACTCTGAGACTACTCTGAGTCGATTTAGAAAATCTACTGGATTCTCCCTGGAAGTTTTGACTCCATTGATCTGGGATGAGGCTCAATATTCTATACCTTTACACAGCTCTCCAGGTGGTTCTGATCCCATATAGGTAAAATAGGTATTGGATTACATATTGTTTAGGGCTTCTTCCAAATGTAAGGTCCATAGGCTCAAGGGAATCAAAGGCTGGAGATGACTAACACCTTCAATTCTAAATTGTTGAAATTGAAACCCAAAGAGTTCAAGTGATTAAGTCATTAGTTAAGTGGCAGCAGAAAAAAAACCTTTTATCATACATTCAGCATTTTCGCTATGAAAAAAAATATGGAAAAGATTTCAGCACAGAAGGAAATTAAGCTAAATCAGTCATCCTCAAGCACTCTGAGTCTTTTTAGAAAATCTACTCTGAGCACTCTGAGACTACTCTGAGCTGATTTAGAAAATCTACTGGATTCCCCCTGGAAATTTTGACTCAATGGACTCCATTGAGTCAAAATTTCAAAAAACCTAAAATCCAGGAAATCCAATGCTCACTGTCCTGTTTTCAATGATTTTATAAATTATGAAAATAATTTTTTTCTTGAGGTGTTTAGCGGTTGAACTCAGGCCCTCACACGTACTTTGCAAGTGCTCTACCACTGGGCTGCACCCTCGGCCCATTTTTAATTTTTAAATTTTGATTCAGGATCTCACTAAGTTGTGCAGGCTGCCTCTGGCCTCAAACTTGCCATCCTCCTGCCTCTGCCTCATGAGCCACTGGGATTACAGATGTGCACAACCACCCCTTGCTTATGAAAACCATCTTGATCAATAAGGTGATACAGAGAAAGCCAAATCTGGGTCTGGACTTCCTGGTTCAAATCCTCGTTCTAGCTGGGCATGGTGGTGCATCCCTGTAATCCCAGTACTCTGGAGGCTGAGGCAGGAAAATCGTGAATTTGAGGACAGTCTGGGCTACATAGAGAATTCAAGGCCAGCCCAGGCTATGGACTGACACTCTACCTCAACAAAACAAAACAATACAAAAATTCCTGTTTTTACCACTTACTGAACTTTTTGTTTCCTCACTGTATCTACTTCACAGGGTAGATTTTATAAATTAAGGAAATTGATTTATGAACAAATGCTTAAAACAATAATTTAACATATAATAAACAGATATGTGTTGCTGTTATATTTATTACTTACATTATACTAGGGAGGAAATTTACTGAAGACCTTCAGGAAGACTTGGGATGGTTATTAATTGTTGACGATTGAGAGCAGGGGCAGAGTACTTCTAGCCCACACCGACTATCTGGCATATTGCTTCATGTCATTGTGTTCAGCTTAAGAGCCTCTTGCTCAGGTCACAGGGCTTGAGTCATAACTTCAACCCTAGTGGGCCACCCTGACTACAGTCTAAGAAGTGGGAAAGTAAGAATGCTGATAAGGGCAGCTTGCCAGCATGGGAGAAAACAAAAATGGTAACTTATTTAATTCAGAAAATTTCTTGTTTTGTTTTATTGTTGTTATTGTTGTTGTTGTTGTTGTTGTTGTTGTTATTAATATTATTATTCCTTCTATATCCAATCCTCAAACAAAATAACATCTGACCTTAATTAAGACAACACCAAAACAGCTAAGAGAGATATGGTGGCTCTCAAGGCAACTGTTAGGTACTATGCAGTAGGCATTCCTAGATTCCTAAAGAACAAAAGACAGGAAAATAAGAATGTTGGCTCCATGTGGGAAGGCTTTTGTCTGCTTTGCTCACTGGCAGCCAGTGCAGCCTCTAGCACATGGTTGTTGTTGTTGTTCAGTGCCCTTGAGTCGGTATCCGACTCATAGCGACCCTCATAGGGTTTTCAATGGCTGACTGTTTCAGGATTGCCTTGGGAGTGGACTGCCAGGCCCTTCTCCCATCTGGCACATGGTAGGTGTTCAATAAATATGTGTTCAGTGGATGATCTTTCACAGAATGGTTCAAAAATTTAACAGACCATTGAGACAATTTAGGGTTCAAAATATAAATCTACAACTTTAGTTAATCTTCAAAAAATATAAACTCAAAAATTTCATGAAAAATATTTTTAAAAGAAAATTTGAAAGTAAGCACAAAAGAAAACTAGATACTTCCTGTAGACTGGATAACTATTTCCAACTAAATGGAGAATAATTTCCCGGGGCAGCTATAGGAAAAGCTCTTCCTCCTTCTCATCACTTTTTTCTCTTCTCTCTTTCTATATTTCACCCTCTTTATTTAGCCTCTCCTTTAACTCTTTTCTATCTTTTATTTTTAAGGCTGTCTCTTTCTTCCCTACCCTTCTCTCCCTTTCCATTTCTTCCTTTTTCTTCTCTTTTTCTCTCTTTTCCCATTCCTTCTCTAACCTAGTCTCTTTTCTTTTAGCAATAATGTGGATATTAAATACTAATTAATTCATTTAATAAGTCTTTTGGAAGTTTGTACTATGTGCCAAGCATATTTTTACCATTATGATTTGTTTGCTAATGCTTAATTTACAAACATTGAAGAGCACAAATCTTCCATGTCCAGCTTGAAGAACTTTCACATATACACATACCTATGTAATTAACGTCAGGTCAAGTCAAAAGACATTTCCAGTCTCTCTGCAGTCTCTCTCTTTCCCCTTCTTAGGAAATACTCTCTCCAAAGTTAATCAGGATTCTGACCTGTATCACCAGAGATTAGTTTCCAACCTTATGATTAGAATCATAGATGTATTTTTTGTATTAAACTGTTTTCATTCAGCATTACATTTACTACATTTCTGGGAATTATGCAGTTACATGCAACAGGTACTATTTTTTCAAATAAAGTTTTATGTCCTTAAGAGGAATAATTTTTTTCTTTTCTAAAATTATCAACCAAATTAAATTGCCTTGTACAGAAGTTTGGTTCAAGATGGAGCCATCTGCCTACAACTCCCATCTGCTGAGTTCATGTGGGTCAATGCTATTCTAGGAGAAAAAAAGAAACTTCCATGCTAGTGTTGTACCTTCTCTTCTCAGCAGTGGTAAGGTTGTAACATGAGATCCCTTAGACTAGAGTTCTCACAGGTTATCCATTTGTTGTGCATTGCTCATTTCCCAGACTAGCTACCTCTGCAACTGAGCTGCACAGGACCCAGGGACAATAGGGAATCTCTTTTGGTTAGGAATTCATACTGATCCTACCCTATTATTCTTCTTGCTAATTCTTTCCCACCACTAGAGGTCAGGGTTCAGTTATTACTACAGAGGGCTAAACAAGTGTGAAGGGCCAATTAACATTCAAAGGGCCCCAGCATAGCTCATCTGTGGATATAGGGGGTTGTGTGTCAAGTTGAGTCAAGGGATGAAAAGGCCCAGCTCCCTAGGCAAACAGGTTGTCACATCGATTCATTGAAAACTGACCTCAAACAGGAAAATTCTTTTTCTCTTTATGTACTTACCTATTTTTAATTGGCAGGGCCATTATGTATAACACGGAATTGACATTTTACTTTATTTCCTTTAGGTAGAAGAATGCTTCAAGCCCCAGACAAATAAACAAACAAACAAACAAACAAACAAATAAATAAATATTTAAAAATGTAAGCATTCCCACTTAGAAATCCCTAAAATGTTTGGTTTCCAGATTTAAAAACCAAAACCAAACCAAAACAAAAGTTCACTTAGGTGATTTGGGGGGGCAGTTTTGAGCACCTGCAAGACTATTTTTTTTTCCAACAACTAAAAATGCTTATTAGGTCAGTATCACTGTTTTATGGAAATTTATTTGAGGATTTTAAAACTTTGCTGCCTGCAGGCATATCACTGTGGTGTCCAATCCTGTCAGATGGCGAAAGCTAAGCAGTGTTGGGCCTGGTTAGTACTTGGATGGGAGACTGCTTGGGAATACCAGGTGCTGTAGGCTTGGGAGAAGGAGCTGGAAACCCACTCTCAAAAACCAATCAGCCACTGAAAACCCTATGAATAACAGAGAAGCACTGACAATGATGTTTTGTCTGCTGTACATAGAGTCGCTATGAGTCAGACACTGAATGGCACTTAACAACAACAACAAAACCTTGCTGATTAAAGCCCAGTTTTTGAATGCTTCCTAATTCTTTACTCCATTGCTCTCACTCACCTTGACCCAACAGGCCTATACCAGTGAGGGACAATGCGGACTACAGAAGGGCAAAATTTAGAGATAAGATAGCCATGTTTAAGCCATGAACCACGTTGTTTTATTAAATCAAATCCAACAGCTCCATGTATAGAATAGATACAAAGTAGATTTCCTCTGGGTAAGTAGAGATGTCAAGTGTGACTGCTCACTCAGCTCCCTAATCTCTCAATATGACTCTTTGCCTACTGAGGATATGCTTGTGAATTCCCGCAACTCCAGCAACATTGTGTGAAAACCACTGATCTAGCCTGAATCCTTCATTTTATGAATGAGGCAACTGAGATCCAGTAATTGCCTAGCTAGTATTGTACATTAAGAAAGATATCTGGCAAGAAATTTGGCTGGAGACTAATTGTTTTTATTTAAATTTTAAGTTCTTTTTCAAAAACATACTGTACCCTTCTTATCCCAGCAGACACATATATGTGGTATATTGTGTATGCATAAAACTAACATAAATTATCTCAGTTTCGCCAGATACTTGTTTTGGTAAAACATCAACTCATGTGCACAGATTTAATGGGTTAGATCATGTTCTAACAAATTTGAAATTGCACTTAGGACAGAAATTTGATCTCTTCAAAGAAGAAAACAGTTTTATATCTTGGGTGTGAACTAGAATTTGTTGTTGTGAATACCACATTTGTTGTTGCGTTTACATCAGAGGCTGGAAAGCTAGAGGAAAGTGCCCATGGCAAATGAGGAGGGGCTGCTTCTGGGTGGAGAGAAGGCAACTACTACTCATGCTGCTCGTGGGGGAAGGCACTGTGCAACCAGTGTAAATAAAAGAAAGCTAAGCTGGGATTTAGCTCAGTGGGTAGAGTGCTGCGCTGCAGTCTCTGAGGCCCTGAGTTCAATTCCCAGCACCGCAAAAAATGGGAGAAGGGCCTGTCAATCCACTCCCAAGGCAATCCTGAAGCACTCAGCCATTGAAAACCCTATAAGGGTCGCTATGAGTCGGATACCGACTCGACGGGCACCTAACAACAACAACAACAAGACTGATGGCATCAGGGAGAATAGTGAGGACTTTAATTTCCTATAAAATAAGGTAAGTGTCTTATTCACATGCCAGTGAAGGAAGGAAAACAATGAAACTTTGACATCTACTTCCAGCAATGGCCTTTAATATCCAGTTGCTTGCCTACCTTCCAGATCTATCTACTTTTAGAGAAACTAGGACAAGTAATACCAGATAAGGAATAATGAAAAAGAACTTGCTTATACCTGTTTGTATTTCTTTAGGTCTTGTTCTAGATTTGTATTTCACCCTTTCCTTTTGATACATTTTTTAAAAAATTCTTGGAAGTCCTGTGGTGCCAGAACCAAAAAAGCCTTGCTATCATTTTCCTCTTATTCTATTAAATCTTGGGAGAGTCTATCTTTTCAGGCTATGTAGGTTTCAGATCCCCTACAGGAGGAGGAGGTGGAGGTGGCAGCACTGAAGCCCAGGCTGGGAAAGCAGACTCAATGGTGGTCAGAAGCATTCACCAGCCAACATGTAAAATAACAAAGGCTTGAATGAACATCACTAAGTCTATTCCACATTCACATCTGCAGGCACAGTTCCTTCTGCAAAGCATAGGAAGTTTATCCTAGTAATAGGACTCAGGTTTAGCTCAGTTGGTAGAGCACCCTCTGTACTCTCTGTGGCCTGGGAATGGATCCCTGGCATCACAAAAATGGGAGAAGGACCTGACAATCCAGTCCTCAAACAATTTCAAAACAATCAGCCATTGAAAACTCTATGAGCAGCAGAGGATCACTGACTTAGTGCTGACACAATGTTGGGGAATGTTTTGTTCTGCTGTACATAGGGTTGCTATGGGTTGGACCCAACTCGAAGGCACCTGACAACAACAACATCCTAGTAATCAGTTATACAGATATGTAACCTGTATTCAAATAGTATTCCATCACTCAAAAAATATTTATTGAGTACCTACACCATGGTAGGTATTATACTAAGCATGAACAATACAATAATGAGCAAAACAGATAGATTTGCTGGCCTCATGGAATTTATAATCTAGTAGAATAAGCCAGTATTAACCTAGTTAGTGCTATTGTTGTTGTTGTTGTTAGGTGCCGTCAAGTCTGTAGCGACCCTCATAGGGTTTTCAATGGCAAACTGTTTCGGGATTGCCTTGGGAGTGGATTGCCAGCTCCTTCTCTCATTTTTCCGGTCCAGGGAATTGAACTCGGGACCTCAGAGACTGTAGTGCAGCTCTCTACCAACTGAGCTAAATCCCAGCCCACAAAAGCAGGTTGTTGTTAGGTGCTGTTGAATCAGTACCTGACTCATAGCGACCCTCATAGGGTTTTCAATGGCTGACTGTTTCGGGATTGCCTTAGGGGTGGATTGCCATGTCCTTCTCACATTTTTTGCCGTGCTGAGAATTGAACTCAGGACCTCAGAGACTGCAACGCAGTGCTCTACCAACTAAACTAAATCCCAGTCCTCTAGTTAGTGTATCTACATATAATTAAAAAACAATGAAAAGTTCTTGAGGAGCAGAATTCCTTTCAATGTGCATTCTCGCAGAAGGGCCTTTTCTGATCACATATCCAGTGTTTCTCTCTTGCCTGCCTATACCAGCCTCTTGGAATAGCCTTCTGCTTGAATTCCTGTTCTCACAAGTTACTTTTTCCTGACTGGCACTTAGGTAGAGGATGTCTGTCATCAGACAATGGCAACAGCTGTCCCCCTAAATACAGAGAAACAAAGTCTTAGGCCTCTGATGATCATGGGCCAGGAGCTCTCCATTTCATTTCAACAGCCTACACAACACTACCTGCTAACAGAGGAACTAAAAAATTGCTCTGCCCTATGGCAGGGCACAAATGGGGAGAGAGAGATGGAGAGACATTATAAGGCTTATTATATGAAGGCCTCTGAATTAGTCATTGGTACCAAATTCCAGAAAAATTGGACTAGAGCTCTATCCCAGCTGGAGTGCATGAAGAGTTGGCAAGAGATTTCAAGATTCTCCAGGGAAGCAAAGATACGTGGATCAGTTTTAGAGGCTGGGTTGTCTCCCAAACAGTAATCAGATTCCTGTCTCGCATCCCACAATCCCACAGGTGTAAACCACATGAACAAATATGTGCATAGGGGTGAGGGTTGGGGTGGTGGGGAGGCGATGACAGCTCTGAATTCATAATGCATCATCTCAGGTGGCAGCTGTGCATCTGTTACATATTTTGAAACCTCCCTCCCATACCAGCACAGCTATTTCAGCAGATAATATCTAGGATTGACTAACGAAAAGTCATATGTTACCCAATGGCCTGAAATGGCTCAAGAAGATGGATAAGGGGAAGGTGTTGGGGTTGAAACTTGTATTTTACCTCCTGACTTTCAAAACCACTTGGATGGCAGCTTTGATTCAATCTTGGAAACTGGACTTAATTAGTGGGAACCAAGCCTCCACATGGGAGCTTTTGGACAGGCACCTTGGGTCCCTGTTTCCCCAATCTCCCTCCCAAGGATAGGGATTTGAACAGTTGCAGCCCAAGGGGCTCCTACAAAGTACTTCCAGCCCATATGTGGCTAAAAGTGATAATCCCAACACGTTCTGCAGGAAGAAAAATTGTGCTGGGAACAGCTAGGCAAGCATTTGCTGAGTTTTAGTAGGAGGTGTGAAAAATATGTAACTCTACTAAGGGTCATCCCCACTGGCCTCACTGCTAGCCACAGTGTGTGTGAAGAGTGGTGGAGGCAGCTCTGCTCTCACATCCATCTTTCTGTGGCCTCATTAATCTCTCTTCTTTCTGAAAACTAACTTATCTTGCAATTGGTTTAAAAACCTCCAAGGGCTACAAATAGGTCAGCTGTGGCTGTGAGCACTGATGGGCCTCTGTGCTAATTGGAAAAAGACGGTCCCTCTGGGTAAGAGACTTGCAGAAAGACGCCCCCCTCCTGGCAGACCAATTAGTGAAAACTTGCTTTCCTTTAGGTGAATCAGGCCTGTACTGAGACTCACCTCAGCAGTTACAGGAAGGGCTAGACTTCCAGCCCCTGTGAGCTCCCTCAGCTGGACCTCATGGTACCCAGTGGTCACAGGGACAAGTCATCTTCTGTGACTCACAAAAACTGGAACTAACCGGTTTCCACAGTGGAATGCATTTTCTTCTGATCCAGTCCCCTTGCTGATGCCCAGACTCTTAACTTTCACACTTAACACCCTCGTCTCAAAATCCCCTCAGAGATGCAGATGAGCATCAAAATGGAACAGGTGACAAACAGCAACAACACTGACTGCAGTTGCCCTCTCCCATTCAATAAGGCCATTACTGGTGATTTTTAAGGGACAAATACTTGCCTAGATGCTCTTTCTTCTGTGACATTTTCCTCCCAACATTTTCTTTCCACCTGCAGGGTAGGCTACAGTTTTAATTGCATATTCTTTCTGATACTGGGGACAATTTTCTGTGCTATTTTTCTTAGGCATTAATTTGTGATTATTTCTGATCTTCATAAGCTGTTTCATTAGATCTTTTGTTTTTTACCTTTCAGTATATGTTTGCTGCCTTATGACTTCACCTATCCATAACAATAGTTATATAACAATGATAGCTAACGCTGATTGAACAATTTCCACATGCCATGGGTTATTCAATGTGCTTTCTATGGGTTAGTGCATTTTAGTTATCCAGAAACCTAACAGGGTTAGTATTATTGTCATTCCTTGTTCTTAAATATGCTTAGTTAAAAAAAGTTAAATAATTTGTCAGGGCACCCAGCAAGTAAGCAATGGAGTCAAGATTTGAGCCCAGGCAGTCTGGCTCTCCAGCTTACATGCTTAATCAGAATGTTATGATACATTGTCTCCATCTACCTATTCATAAATACTCCATCTACCCTGTAAGCATTCCCTTATCCATTGCTCCATCTACTTATTTGACCTACAAACATGTACTAAACACCTGTATACCAAGCTCATGAGTACTGAGGATGAAACTATGAGCAAGCTATGTTGTTGTTGTTGTTGTTGTTGTTGTTGTTAGGTGCTATCAAGTTGGGTCTGACTCATAGTGACCCTGTGTGCAATAGACAAAACACTACCCAGCACTATGCCATGCCCAGCACTATTGCCAGTGCTTCTCTGCTATTCTTAGGGTTTTCAGTAGCTGATTGTTTCAGGAGTGGGCTAACAAGTCCTTCTCCCAAGCCTACAGCACCCAATATTCCCAGGTGGTCTCCCATTCAAAGACTAATCAGGCTCAACCCTGTTTAGATTCTGAGACTTGACAAGACTAGATGCCAGGGTAGTATAATAAAGACATATTTAGCATAGTAGGGTGGACAGAGAAGTATATAGGCAATTAGGTTTTTATACAATTTCATGGCTGGCTTGTTTACAATGTCTATCGTTCCACTAATGTACTGACTTGAGAATTTCCTATTGTTCCTATTAAAGAGACAAAACTAGGTGCCATATTCAAAGCATATTGCTATCTGGTGGCCACAGATTATCAGAATAGAGTGGATATATGACCTAAGACCTAAAAATGCAGTGAATCTAAAACTTCCAGTTAAGTTAAACTAGGTACACAGTAGAAGTTAAGTGCTTGACCATGAAAAGAAATGCTAGAATTGCACTTGGGTGGATACACAAGGTGTAGAGGCTCTGATCTGGCCAAGGCTCTGACATAGGGCCAACTATTGCAGCCCATTGACCATTAAAGACCTACCTTGTTGCTGTGGAGGTAGCCTCTGGGCTAAGAGTAATGAGACATGAAATTTTTAGACCTATCAAAAATATTAAAAGTAATTCCCATGATCCCCAAAGGTATAATAGTCTTATTGCTGTGTCATAACTAATGGCTGAAGGAAAGGGTTCTGATAAGGCTTTGAAGGCCATGAATATATCTGCACATAGTACAGGAGGCTGATGCTTTTGAACAGCTCTTTTTGCAAACCAAATCTCACAGAATACTCCAATACACAAAGCAGATAAAATAGTTGTTCTGTTGTAAGCAATAGTCCTTCCTTCCTCCTTCTCTATAAGGTGGTTGGTGTCCACTTGAAGGCTTTGCTTTGAGAGTTTTTGATCAGAAGGGCATGGGTTAAGAGGAAGGTTTTCACCAAAGACTGGAAGGCTCAGAGGTCCTGGGGGCCCAGACTGGGAACAGAGTCACATCAAGGGTTCCACCAGTGGCCCAGAGGTGAAAGGATGAGGGTAGAAGAAGGGCAGGGAAAGGGCAAAGCTGCCAGATCCTTTGAAAGACAGGCTGTCAGTCAAGTTTGTTATCTGCATCCAGTTATTCTCAGAAGTTTGTATGAACTTCTGGTCTTTATCATGTGGTTGGATGGTCTTATGAGCACTCTGGATGGCACTGTTGGCCTTAGTCTTTATTTAGCATAGTTTGAGCCAGGCAATTTCAAATAATGGACTAGAAAGCTTTTGTTTACTTTGATTTAATTTGCAGAGTCTCCACACTGGAAACAGAGGTCTACTGTTTGTTGAAATATTGAACTGAATTGAAATAATCATAATGACATAATTAGTACTTTAGAATTAGTATAGATTAAGATCAGAATGTTGCTAGATAGTAGGAGAGAAGCCCCATTCCTGTCATGAGAGAAATTTTAGGCACAATATTTATTTAAGTTAAGGAATGAATAAAAATTACTATATTTCTTCTACCTCCTATTAGAAACATAAACAGATCATGGCCCTTGGAGTTAAGACAAATATGGTTGACATGAAGTCTGCAATTCTAGTTTACTATGGTTGCTAACCATGGGAATTCTATTTAAATTCCCTCAGTATCAATTTTTAGAATAAAAAGGATAAGACTCACTTCATAGGATGGTTGTGTAGATCATACAAGAAAACAAGGGGAAGGCAGTGAGGTCAGCACCTGGCATACAGTAGGCACAGGGTATATGGTTCAATTAAATAAGTGAATGCAAGATGATTTACCCTTTATCTTTGTTTCCTTATCTGAAATTGTATATATTGTACATCTTTGACAGGTTTTTTGGAACCAAGTAAAATAATGTACATGACAGCCTTTAACACTCATAACATTATATTAAATTTAGTAAGTTGTTTGGAATGGATAACCTGAAATGCAAGAAAAAGAGCAAAACCAAAATCTGAGTAGTTAAAGAGCGCACTTCCTATCACTTTGTAAATTAAAACAAATAAAACAAACCCCAGTTTTCCAGCACAATCAATGCAGGGAGCACAGCAGCTAACAACAAAGAAATGGACAATATGTGGGTTTCAAGCTTTCAGAGACACTCAAGCTCTAGTAGCTTATCAGGTCAGGGGCTTGGGAAGCTAAATCAGGAGAGGTGAGCTTTCCTGTGTGTATGAACTCAGAACTGTCTCTCTGTCTGTATCGGGTTGTCTGTTGGAACAACGTAAATTTTGTATAATTTGTTCTTTATAGTAAATATTATTTTAGTTCTGCCTACCAAAGCAAGTTCAAGAATTAGTGATTCTAATATATGATCTTAATATTTCTTCTTTAATGAGGATGTTAGTCATTTTATTTGCAGTTTTATCTAGGTATTTTCATTGGTGTGGTGTAGAGATCAACTTTTCCTTAAATAGTTGAAGGTGTCTTATAATAAAAGACACATATAGGAAGAGATTGTTGAAAAAAAGTCAAAAAAATGGTGGTGATTATGGGAATGAGTAAAGAATGTAAAAATGACACTAGATGTTTAAAGCATGTAAAGGTATCAAAGTCATAAATCCCCATGCATATACTATTGTTTATCATCATGGTTAGAATATAAACTATCTCCCAAAGGTCATATACTTTAATGTTTGGTCCTCAGCCAGTGGCACTGCTTGTGGAGGTCTTGGAACCTGGGAAGTGAGTCTTAGCTTTGTGAAAGTGATGTCATTGGGGGTGGGTCTTTGGAGGTTTTTACCCCAGAACCACCACCCACTTCTCTCTCTGCTTCCTGTTCAAGAAGATGTAAGGTCATCTGAAATGGACCCTGCCTCCTGACACTACCATGCCTGCCCTGCCACTGTTATGGACTTGTCTACTAACTATGAGCTTCCAATAAATCTCTTCTCTCATGTTTGTGTAATTTGGTTTTTCTGCTTCAGTGATGACAGATGTCTAATGCATTTATCAATAGCTTCAATTTCACATTTTGGTTAGTGCATCATCACATCATTTTGCATACCTTTCCTAATATCATCTTTAGAGAATATTTTTGGCTTTAACATCATGGAGTTTACAGCTTCTATAGCAGCTATGAATAAGGAAAAAAGCAAATTCATGCCAAGGAAAGAGTAAATCAGTATAAGAGAATGAAAAAGTATAGTGCAAGAGTAACTTATTTATTATTATTTAATCTCAATTGAGTTATTGAAATAATTATTTGGCTTGGGTAAAAGTGTCAACAGAATATCTGAACATATAGAAGGTCCAGCAGCATTAGCCTAAGTAAGCACTGAGTAGACACAGGGTACAATGACAAAGGACATTATTTTGTCTGGACTCTAGAGCTATGCTGGGTAAGTTAATCACCGTCCACATGTGGCTAATGAAATTTAAATTCACTAACATTAAATAACATTGAAATAATAACATTTATAATCTTTTTAATTTGAAAAGGCAGTTTGGTGAATGAACAAAACCATAAATGGGCATATGTGGGAGGTATCAGGATTTGAATCCTGGCTCTGTCAGTTACCATCTACATGACATTGAGTTATTCATGTTATAGGCTCCAAGCCTCAGTTTGCTTCTCTGTAAAATGGAGCTAACATTACATACATTGCTAGTAAGGATGATATAACACTTGTTTGTAAATCACCAAGCAGGCTATCTGATGCATAGTGCTTGAGGATGAGGGTGCTGGAGAAAGAATAGAGGATTCTGAAAAAGCATCTAATATGACTATTACAGCATTTTGGTCATCTCCCATGAAATAAATGTGTTTTCGATAGTGAAACTATGGTAAGAAATCTCCCCTTTTCAACACCTCTCTACCATCCATAACAAATGTCATCCCTCATGACACAAATTGCTTCACCAACCCCATGCACTCAGGCCATGCTCTACTTCTCCCTATTTTTCTGGAAGTATCTGAGGGTTAAATAGCTTACAAAGTTGGAAGATATTTCAGCCCAAGAGTTAAAAGTTGTAATTGGACTTTAATCTAATATTGGCTTACTTATGAGGGGGGAAATGACAGAGTGCTGTCTCTAGCTGGAAATTCAAGAGCTAGTGAGCAGATATTAGGAATAATTTGGGGTCGAGTGAAGCTGTGAGTCCTGAGACTACCTCTAATCATGTCTTTCTCTTTTTCTGATTTCTTTCAGCTGAAACACTGCTTAAAATCCCCCATGCTGTTAGACGGCCAAAACAGCTACTCCTTCAGAGACCAACACACCTGCACTTGCTCTGTTTTTTCTGTCACGCCAACCATTTTGCAACATCTGGATAAGTAGCGAAAATGCAGCATCTTTTTCTGTCTTGGGGAACAGCCTCCCATGGAGCATAGGGTGAAATATTTTGCTTAATTCCATTGCCCACTCTGCTGCCTCTTGGATCAGTGCTGTCATTTCTCCAGTCAGAGGGTCAATGACCAGTCTGGACAATAGGTCTGCTATAAATGAGACTTTGCTTGGGATATAGATGACTCATAAATCATATCTTTATAACAGTAATAACATTCCCTGTCATCTAGCAGGTGCACTGCCTAGTGGTTTGTGATCTGTCTGGACAGTTAGGCTTCTGCCAAATGCATATTTGTGGAACTCTCGTAGTGCACATATCACTGCCAACATTTTTTTTTCTTGCAGACTTTTTTTGTTGTTGTTCCAGCCAAAGGCAGCATTAAGAATGTATGAGTGATGACTAAATAATCCAATTGCTTGCTGAGAACCTCACTATAGGCCTTCATGGCCTTGTACATTATTGGATAGTTATTTCTGTAGGACCAAAAAATTTCAATCGTAGGTAAAAGGAACTGGCATTTGTTAAGCATGAGCAATGTGCTATTTGCCTCACCGTGATGTTTTATTTAATTCTCCAAACATGAAGCAGTACTATCTTTAACTCCACTTCTGACAGGAAGAAATTGAGGTTATTCTAAAACAATATGAGCTAGTAGTTATTGAGCCCTGATGGCAGGCACAGTGATAATGTACACCATTTCATTTATGACGGTTTCTATGAGTCGGACTGGACTTGACGGCACCTGACAACAAACAACAAACTCAATTGCTAGTTTCTAGCACAGATTCTACAAGGATGCTTAAGGAATATTAGGGGCTGAGATTTAGCTCAGTCGGTAGAGTGCTACTCTATGGTCTCTGAGGCCCTTGGTTCCTCAGCACCGCAAAAGTGGGAGGAGGATGTGGCAATACACTTCCAAAGCAATCTCAAAACAATTAGCCATTGAAAATCCTATGGCACCTAACAACAACAAGAAGTCTGTGGGGCTGTCCAATAAGATAACCACTAGTCATGTGTAGCTAAATGAATTCAATGGAAATAAAATGTAAAATTCAGTTCCTCAATCACATTAGTAACATTTCAAGTACTCAATATCTATGTGTGCCTGGTAGCTACTGACTTGGATTACGCAGAGACAGGACATTATCATACTCATGGCCATAGAGCCAAATGTAAGGTAGGTACAGATACTATGATACCACCTTATGGATGAGAAAACGGAAGCTTCGCTTGTCTATATACCTTGCTGAATAAAGGTAACAGAGCTAGTGAATTAGATCCAGGTTTGAATCCTACTACAAAAGCCTTGCTCTTAACCACAACTGTGTTCTATATACTCAAGTGACTTACTTAAGGCCATCTACTGGAAAGTGACGATGTGTGCTTCAAGGCAGAGACATCCTTGGGAATTCAAGGACAGTTATAGTCTCTCAGCAGACCCTTCTCAACAAGCCTTTCCTCTAGCACTAGACACACAATCCACATCCATGGCATTTACTTGCTCTGGTTTCACTCTTTGCCTCTGCTGCTTATGTGTATGAGCTTTTTTAAGGGTTTCTTGCAGGTGCAGCAGCCCATCTTCTCTTCAACCTCACAGTGTTGTCCCTGTTGCACGGGTTATGCTTGGTTTCCCCATCTGCCCTGGTCATCCAGCAAGACTAGTGTGCTTGCTCCTGGAGACTCCTCCAAAGTCTTTATTATTTATTCTGAAAGGTCTTGGAGGCTGACTCAATCCCAAATAGTAGTCTGAGTCTGAAACTTTGGCATGGCCTGGGGAGCATGAAGGATACAGACCAAAATGGTTTCTCATCGGCTGGTGTGCAAATCTCTTCACTGGCTCAGGACCCAGGACCTCCTCTGTGGCCCAGAAGAGGGGCATGGCAGGTGGCCAGCTTTCTCCTCTAATTCCAGCTTTGAGCCTCTGCTCTTTTTCTCAGCACCACCAAATGGAGTCAAAAACTCCACTTATTCTAAGAGCTCAATACTCACCATGATATAAGAATTTTTTTTTCTGTGATTTCTTAGAGCTTCAGAGGATACACACCAAGAGCAAAACAGTTTGTTGAGTGGCCCTGATCTACCAAGGTTCCCTACTCAGTAGTTTGGGAAAAATAACTAGGGCTTCTTTAGCTTTACTGTGTGTCAGGGACTCTGATGAGTACTTCATATGCATTGTTTCACTCACTCTTCTCCACAAAATCTTTAAGTGGTGTATGCTTTCACCTTACAAACTAGAAAAATCAAGTCATGGAAAAGTATAATCATATGGCTATTTAGGAATTAATTGGAATTAATCCTTTAACCCCACTGGCCTGTATCATCTCCTGTCATTTTCTATGATTCTGTCAATATGAAATCATTATCCATGACTAGTAAATGAAAAAAAAAGAATCTCCTTGATGTTAAGAATGGGAGAAGGATGTGGCAGTCCACTCCCAAAGCAATCCTGAAACAATCAGCCATTGAAAACTGTAAATAGCAGAGAAGTACTGACATAATGCTGGGCATGGCATAGTGTCAGGGAGTGTTTTGTTCTGTTGTGTGTAGGGTCTCCATGAGTTGGACCTGACTTGACAGCACCTAACAACAGCAACAACAGGTGTTAAGAATCATTGTCTAGGACACAGGTAAGAAGAGGCTAAACTGGAAACTGGGCTGGGATTTAGCTCAGTGGGTAGAGCGTTGCGCTGCAGTCTCTGAGGCCCCGAGTTCAATTCCCAGCACCGCAAAAATGGGAGAAGGGCCTGGCAATCCACTCCCAAGGCAATCCCGAAGCACTCAGCCATTGAAAACCCTATGAGGGTCACTATGAGTCGGATACCGACTCGACGGCACCTAACAACAACAACAAACTGGAAACTACTACAATAACTAGAATATATACTTTAACTATTCTTAAAAGTCAAATTGTAAACAATTCAGGTTAAAAGTAAAGATGTATTTTAAGAATAAAACAAAAAATGCTTTGTAAAGTGTGAATCATTCTATAAATCTAAGGTAACAGCCTGGCCCATAATGAATGTTCTCAGAATAATTTCAAAATTCCATTTAGTATATACTTCTTGATAGGCAGCTCTCACTTCTTTTTTGAGCCTACTATATTGATTAGGTTTGGGAATGGTTTTTTCCTCATGTAGCCAGCCTTGTAGAATTTACTCATTCATTCTGAATTTGACTTTAGCAGGGAATTACTTAAATGCTATTTCATCCTGTTGTGAACATATTTTTGTTTATGTATATGTATGTATAGATAAATGTATATTTAGATTTTAGATATGTTCCTGCATATAAATGTAAAATCCTCCTGGATTTCTTTATATTACCACAGTAAGACCAACAACATAGAGTATAAGAAGTGAGAAAAAACTGCCTTTTAATTTGATTTGATGTTGCCTTCAAAACCCTTCTTCAGGAAATGTCATATCTCAATGATTGTTCTCCAAAATAGGAGAATATCAAAAAAGAGACTGGTATGATACATGCTACAAGAGCAAAACTCAAAAACATCACTCCAAGTAAAAGACATCATCCAGAAAAGAGTATGTATTGTACAATTCCACTAACATGAAATTTTAAAATGGACAATGAGTTATTGTGATAGAAATTAGAAGAGAGGTGACTTTTGAGGGATTTGACTGAGAGAGACCTGAGAGAAACTTCTGGGTACTAGGATGTTCTTGTTCTGGCCAGAGGTATAGCAGGTACACACATGAGTATCTATACATTTATGTATGCTTCTTGTTGTTGGATGTCTGTCATCTAGTAGAGTCTGACTCATAGTGACCATCACAGCGTTTTCAATGGCTGATTGTTTCAAGATTTCCTTGGTAGTGGATTGCCACATCCTTATCCTGTTTTTGCAGGGCTAGAATCAAACCTGGGTCCTCAGAGAGTGCCGAGCAGCATTCTACCAACTGAGCTAAAGCCCAGCCCTTATATGTATGCACATGTATAAAACTATGTCAATCCCTACACTTAGAACCTGTGGAATTACTCTTCACAAGTCATATCTTAAGCTATATTGCAACCAAGCAGTCAATAAAACCAGTAGCAGGAGCCATTTACCTATAGCAAAACCAGAAGCCTGAAAGTTTTAGGTAAAAATAGAAAGTTTTAGGTAAAACAATTTTTAAAGTTTCAGTTCAGGCTTCACCCTAGGTAAAAATCCTCTGACAATGGAAGGAGAATATGGTTTCGGCACATCGAGTTGTACCCTTCCTGTAAAAAGGAAAAGTCTACTTAAGCCTTTACATTTGCCTGCTCCCTTCCCCATAGCTCTCAAGTACAATAGTGAATGTAAGCTACAATAAAAAGGTCATTTTCTTCTTTCAGCAACAGTAACACAAGTGGCTACATTTCCTGATTCTGGATTAAGTTCAAGATTTCAAATACAACTGGACTCGTTTCTGATTAGAAAGTTTGATATTTATCATAGACTTCCCTGTCTTCCATACCCAGTGTGAGAGAGATTGCAAAAAAGTAAACTGAAAGGGACCATTCTTTTATTTAACAATTAACCCCATCTGGGTAAATAATACGGCGCAGTGCACTTGAGCCATTGCTGTCAGGCTCTGAGTTCAGAACTCAACACGGCTTCAAAGCGGAGTCCATGAAACGATGACAAGATGCTACAGAAATGGCTTTTTATGTGGAATATAATGCGCAGCTAGGGTTACATAGTACAGTAATGAGGAGAAGAGGGCTGTAGAGACAGAGAGGATAGAGTGTCTGGAAGTACTTACCTGAGGGAAACACAATCTTGGTTTAGTTCAGGCCCTTAGGCCTAGAAGCACAGTATATGGTCTAAAAACTTGAATATTAGAAAACAATTTCAGCAAGGGTTGTAAGGTTTCCATCACAGGCAAATAAAAACAAAATTCCCTGGCAGTCACCAGAGTAGTCAAGAGCTGAGATGCTTCTGCAAACCTGAGCTTCATTCCCTCTTTTATCAGATAATTTCATTATACAAAGGGGCATATGTCTTTTAAAAGTATCAAACAGCACATTAGGACCGTGAAAGCCCGTCAGTCAACAAATCCTTGTGATAAAGATCGATCGCTCCCTGAATAAGGGGAAAACATAGTCCAGGTCAATCTGTCAGCAAATGCATTCAAAAATCTATACTCTGAATTGAGACAAGAAACTCTAATAAACTGAGATGACTTTCCAAGAAAATATTTGGGTATCCCTACAAGCACAGGCCCCACACTCGACTGCATTTGGCATCCCTGGGAAGAATAGGCAGAATGCCACACAGAGGTGTGCGGGCATCTTTGGTTACTTATGAGAAGCAGGCCTCACCTGATTTCCACTCACCTGTATCACTTTTAGTAAAAGGCACAAGGATGGAAATTAGTGGAGGAACGAGCTCGAGACTCAGTCAGCTCCAATTTCTTCAGTGAATTTCCTATTGTAATGTGGGTACTCTGAAGACCACATGAGAAACCCAGGGCTTGGGATCAGCTGCAACAGCAAACTGTTTGCAAAGTCCCTCCTGGAACAAAAAGGAGTTGTGCATCTATTTTCTGTCGGTTATAGATGTCTCTAGAGGGATTCATGATGAAAATAAAACATGGAGAAAATAGATTTAGGTCATCTTTCTGACCTAGGAAAAATGATTATTTCTGCAGGTTAATTGTGGTACTGGTGCCAACTTCCAGGAAGCACAAAAGGGTCCAGAAGCTCATACTGAGTGTGCTTTGAAGTTTGCAAGCATTATCTCATTTAATACTGGGACAACACTACAAGACAGGTATCACTAGCCCCATTACGGATGGTGTAGGAGAAGCAGGGAGCTAGAGTCAATAGCTGAAGGACCCACTGTGTCCTACATGTCAGGCCTGTCCACCAGAGTGACTGCTAGCCTCTGGCTTCCCCCAGACTTCATAATCCAAGGCTACCTACTCACCATCCCAACAGATACCTTCAGTGTTGGGCCAGCCCCTGGGACTTTTGCCATATAGTCAAAGGAATTGGGCTCACGATGTCCGGTAAGGAAGGACTGGAGGAAGAGGGAGGTCCATTTAAGCAATATAGTAGGGAAAACCACAGATCAAAGCCCAGATACACAGGTCAGAAGCAGAGGAGCATAGTATTCTCCAGTCAGGCATCATGGGATCCAGTGATCAGGTGGATGGTCCAAAGAAAGAAGTGAGAAGAAAGGTAGGTGGCAGAGAATCTGTTCTGGGGTCACACAGATTAACCACACCAGTTTGCCATTCAACTTTCACCTGTCTTTACTGTAGAGGAAATAGACAGATGGCTTAGATTCTGAGAAAACCAGTGAACAAACAAGCTTCATAGAAAAGCTCTGCCTCAAATTCCAATGTGGAACTTGAGGCAAAGTAATCTACACCACAGAGTACCAGTTTTGTCACCATAAATTCAGGATAATGGCACCACCTGATGGAAGAAATGTGAAGATTAAAAGGAGCAATAGGTAAGAAACACCTAGCTATGTTCCTTAACACAATAAGCTCTCAGAAGTTTTAAGTCTTTCTGCTTCTCTTTTTAGCCACTTCAACATGAACTAATTCCATAGTGGCATTGACCCTGTTGTTGTTGTTGTTGTTAGGTGCCATCAAGGCATGTCTGACTCATAGCTACCTTCATAGGGTTTTCAATGGCTGATTGTTTTGGGATTGCCTTGGGTGTGGATTACCATGTCCTTCCCCCATCTTTGCAGTGCTGAAAATCGAACCTGGGACCTCAGAGACTGCAGAGCATTGCTCTATGAACTGAGCTAACTTCCAGCCCCATTGACCCTGAGAACTAGTATAATAAAATAAGTATTGGTCAGTTTGGCTAAGGAACTCAGACACAAAGTGTGACGCAGCCTACAAAGGGAGGCAGCTCTGAGCAGCGGCCATTTGAGCCAATTCCCACCTCCCTATTTTTGCAAAGCATGGGGACATCATTTCTTGGGAATATATTTGGGGAAAAAAGGACAGATCATTTTGCTTCCCTACCACCCTTTGTGCATCAGCTTAGAGAACAGCTCTGATATTCATCTTGGCAGGAATTTCCCATGGTATCTTCTTGGGCCCCAACCTTAAACCTAGCAGTTTTACCTGGTTACCTGCTGCCTGCCATTCTGAATGACATTCATTATTCCTGCCCGCCAGCCACCAGCCCCTCATCCCAATACTTCAGGCCATCTTCCCTTGGTCTCAGCCTACATCCTCAGTTGGCTTTTCTATGTCACAGTCATGTTTAGTTGTACAGCATGAGCTTATGAACCTAAGAATAAAGAATGGGGTAGGGTGGGAGGGCATGCACATGAAAGCAGAAGAAGCAACTTCATCTTATGAGTGAAAAATGTGGTCATTGTGTCCTTTCTCCTAATTTTGTAGAAAAGTGATTGAATTTGGAGTCCTGTGTCTACCCCTCTTCTTATGTGGCTATGGTAAATGTTAGATAGTGGCTTCCTATTAGTACAATATGGGTTGGGATTTAGCTCAGTGGGTAGAGCGTTGCGCTGCAGTCTCTGAGGCCCTGAGTTCAATTCCCAGCACCGCAAAAATGGGAGAAGGGCCTGGCAATCCACTCCCAAGGCAATCCCAAAACAGTCAGCCATTGAAAACCCTATGAGGGTCTCTATGAGTTGGATACCGACTCGATGGCACCTAACAACAACATTAGTACAATATGGAAATTTAAGGTACCATCTCTGAAACTCCTTATGGGCAAGCATCCCATGAGTCTATTATTCTGTTTCATATGGTAATCATCCATCCTTAAAGGAGATGAGGAAAGAAAAAAAAAACACATAAACTCTAGCAGTGATGTGTTTCCTGAAGCTCCACAGTGTTCTTGGGAGGCAACAGAGGACATTTTTGTTGTATACACATATAGAAGGGTCCCAGAAACTCTTGGTGTGAGTTGACACTGCATATTATTCTTTTGGCTTATGATATGTTACTATGAAAGCATATTATTCACATGCCTCTTGCCTCCAGTTTTTATAAAATAAGCCATATTTAATATCCTCCATTTGGCCCTGGTTACTCCTATGAGTTTACTAAATTCTGACATTTACCAGGAATTAATCTGGGCTCTTTTATATTCAAATTCTCATGCAAATATCTATATAGATTTGATATCCAGCTCTCCACCCCTCCCTCTACCCTAAGCACATTCTCATTGCCTCTCTTACTTTTACCAGGTTCTGCACTATTTCATAAAGTGAAAATATAAACTTTAAAACTATAGAACAACAGGAAATTCCAACACTTGTCTTCTTTATTGTTTTCTCAAAGGCTTCTTTGAGGAATAAAATGAGATAATATGTTTGAAAGAATTTTAGGAAGAAATAAGTAAAGAAGCTGGACACTACTACTACTACTACTACTACTACTACTACTACTACTATTGTATCATGAATACCATAATCTTATAATTATTATTTTTTGTGGTACTGGGGGTTGAACTCAAGGCCTGGAGCTTACATGTTTTGCAAGTGCTGTACCACTGAGCTGCACCCTCAGCCCTTTTCTTTTTTAACTTTTTTGAGACAGGGTCTCTCTAAATTACTCAGACCACCTCTGGTCTCAAACTTGCTATCCTCCTGCCTCCACTTCCTGAGTCACAGGGATTATAGACGTGTGCCACTGCACCCGGTTCATAATCTTATTTTTTAAGAAGAACTTTGCCACAGGTACATTTTCCCTCTCAAATTTCAATTATTATTATTTTTTGGCAATTCTGTGGGGTCAAGCCCAGGGCCTCACACATTCTTTGCAAGCTCTCTACCAGAGAGCTGTACCCCCCAGACCATTTTTTACTCTTGTAAAAGAGGGTCTTGCTAAGTTACACAGGTTGCCTCTGGCCTTGAAATTGCGATTCTCTTGCCTCTGCCTCCCAAGTCACTAGAATTACAGGTGTGATTGACTGTACCCAGCTAAACCTCAATTCTTAACTCTGGAGCCTAATGGAAATTTTTGTTGACTATAAATTATCATATGCATTCATAAAGGAAAAATCAATACATACGTGTGTGTGTGTGTGTGTGTGTGTGTGTGTGTGTGTGTGTGTGTGTGTGTGTATTATGGCCAGTAGCCATAGCCCTGTGGCATCTGATCCCATCAGATCTCAGAAGCTAAGCAGGGTCAGTCCTGGTTAGTACCTGGATGGGCAACTGCCTGGGAACACCAGGTGCTGTAGGCTTGGGAAACGGACCTGACAACCCACTCACAAAAATCAATCTGCCATTGAAAACCCTATGAACAGCAGAGAAGCACTAACAATAGTGTTTTGCCTGTTGTACATAGAGTCGCTATGAGTACATAGGGTCGCTATGAGTACTAACCGACTCAACGGCACCTAACAACAACAACAACTTCTTCTTCTTCTTCTTCTTCTTCTTCTTATTATTATTATTATTATTATTATTATTATTTATATACTACATATATACGTATATAGCAGTTTGAAAATTTGGAGAGCAACAAGATTCAGAAAAATGAGCATATTTGAGGCTAATAGGACACATTTCTTCAATCCATGTTTGTCTTTCCATGTTACTACCTGCTCAGTGACTATGACACAGCCAGCTCCATCTGGTCTTAAGTCTGCTGCCTCAAATGAGTCACTTAAACCTTGATTCCTCAGGTGGAAAATGATGGGCTCAACTAGATGTCACCTGGCCCCTTTCTTTGTGGACATCTATGGGTGCCATGAATCCAGTGGCTGCCTAGTTTAGGGGAAGGGTATGTGTTTGGGATAAGACAGAGCTGGCAGTAAATCTCTGCTTTGTCACTGACATCAGGTCTAGGGAAAGTTGCTTTCCTTCTTCAATCTCAGTTTTCACATTGTCAGAGTGGGAATAAACATACCCTATCTTTTGAGTTTTTCCTGCTGACATAATGAAATAGCTTCCACCAAGCACATGTAGAAAATGTGCAGGGAACATTGTTGTTGTTGTTAGGTGACGTCGAGTTGGTATCTGACTTATAGCGACCCTCATAGGGTTTTCAATGGCAGATTGTTTTGGGATTGCCTTGGGAGTGGTTTTCCAGGTCCTTCTCCCATTTTTGCCGTGCTGAGAATTGAATTTGGGACCTCAGAGACTGTAGTGCAGTGCTCTACCAACTGAGCTAAATCCCAGTCCCTCAGGGAACATTAGCTCTTCCGTTATCAAGTCTATCAAACTTTGGTCCTCATCTGCCTGCATTTTCTAGCAGACCTAACCTAGAAAATGAGATCCCCTGGGCAATTGCAGATGCCATCAACAGTCATGTAGTGTGTATGTTAGGTCACATTAGGTCAATCATCCTAGACAAGATCCGTCTGTATGTAGTCAAGGTGTAGGTGCAAGGAAGTAAAATAGGTATGATTTTAAACCCAGTGCACTGGATTTCTCTAAAGCAGAGTTGCATGGAGTTTGAAGATTCAGTTGAGAAGCCAGAGACTTTGGAGATACAGGCTGGAGACTGTTGTGGAGGTCATTGCTCCACAAGCAGCCTGTAGCTTTCTGTCACCCTTTCATCAGGGCAGCCTAGGGCTGACCGACCAGCCTGATCTATTTTGCTTGATGAATCCCATTGAATTTGATGGGGACAGAAATTCAAGGAATAAAACCCGAAAGTAGATTCTAGCAGAATTTTAAAGCATCCTACCTTGACAAGCAAATAGGCTTTATTTAGGCCATTTCATTTACTTTCTAAAATAATGTATCTAAATTGTAGGCATAAAGCAGCAAAAGAAAAAAGAAACTAGGAAGTTAAGTGTCTTTTGAGTACAGCAAGAGGGATCTACCATTTCCTTTGAATGGGTGAAAAATATCAGAATATGGAATGGAAAATAATCTACTAAGTTTTGAAATATTTGTCTCTGAAGCAGCAACCATGCCCCTCTTATGTGTAGGTCATATAACCTAATGTACACACTACATGACTGTTGATGGCACCTGCAATTTCCCAGGGGATCTCATTTTCTATTGAATCTTGACCTATCCCTAGAACTAGATTCAATAGCCACTTACAGGTTAGAATGCACTTGACCAACAAAGTATAAGGTAACACTTTGGACAAACAACTTCAGCTGTGTATCTTTTAGCGTGTTTCAGTTTAAGAAAAAAAAAAAGTTTCAACAAATCCAGCACTACTTTTAGCAAAGCAATGTGGCAGATTCAATGGGGGTTACAGTGAAGTTAAAATGCAGCAGCATTCAAAAGAAGTGCAGCTTTAAGCCCCAAGCAGGTGCTTTAATATTCTAGACAAAAATTCAGTGATCTTTCTCTTTTTTTTTTTTTTTTTAGGTTGATATGTTCCCAGTCTTTTTTCTCTGTGATTCCAAGAGGAAATGCTTACAATTATTAGCTCTCCATATAATTATTATCACATTTTTTTTTAATTTCAGAGACAAAATGCCTGGAAACATATTCCTCATAGTAACCTGTAACCCCCCATTTAGGCAAGATTCAGATTGATTTTAGCAGAACAAAGGGACAAATGCATCTCATTTGAAACCCAGATGAGGTACTCCATATTTCATTTTAAATTGAGAGTGATAATGGTTGGGTGGTCAATACTTCAAGGGAAGAGCAGGGAAAACCCAACAATATTGAACAGTGTTAGTATACAGTGGGTATTTTCCTGAGCTGGAACTGGTTAACTAGGAATTGAAAAGTCATCCTCTAGTAGCCTGAACAGGAACCTACAGTCTGCAAACACTTACTCCCATCAACACTGCTCCAAGAAGGTGCCGAAATGCAAGGTCCCTCATTCTGATTTGTGTCTGTCCTGGTCTGAATTAAGAGAGGGGAACAGGAAATGGATTGACACTGTTCATAAGTAAGGAGGCCAAGCAGGAGGTGGGGAGGTCCTTCTGCTTTCAATCAAGAGAGAGGGTACAATCGGAGGTGTCATCAGTGCATCGCAACCATCGGCAAACCCAGGCTTCTGCAGGGAGCTGGGATTCTTTATGGATGGAATTACACACTTTGTGAGTGAGAATTATTTCTTGTAGAGAATACCTGCTAGCTTATAGCAAAAATGTGGGTGGAAGAAAACAAACAGAACTGGTAAATTTGGCACTGGACCTGATTGAAAAATCACCATCACCATTATCATTCTTATTATTAATATTATTTAACAATGATGTTTTCCCCAATTCCCTATATGGCATTCCAAAAGGAGAAAGATTAAAAAAAATACTGTCTTTCTTGAAGACCTTTAGAGTCTAGGAAATCAGAAGAAATTTATTCCCTGCCACTGGATTTCTGTTGTAGTAAGCGCTGCTAGCCTTGCTTGTAATATCACGGTTTGTTGACATTTTGGGTAGCTACTATTAAGAGTTGGGAACTAATTTGCTTAATTTCAATTTACTAATCCAATAAACGTCCCTGTTTACTTTGCTTGCACAGCAAGGCTTTGAAAATCAGACATTTAAGCCACTTCCTACTCCAGGAAAGATTTATATGTGGCCAGTTGGTCTTAATCAGAGAGAGGATGGACTTCTTCCAGGGTGGGGATGTGGTTGGAGATGCTGCTTACCAGGGGCAGGAATGGGAAGCTGGAAAGCTGCCAGCCTCCTCAAGAGTCACATCTTCAAGTTCCCCAAACCCAAAATCACCCGTGTATAAATGTGAGCATAAAATTGGAACACATTTCACTTTCTGTTATTTGCTATTTATTAGCCACATCTCAGGTTTTCTTCTTTTGTGCAAATCAATGGAAGTTGCCTACTCTTTTCAGAACATGTTAGAGAGGAGTTATGTCTTTGGAACTTTGTTGTGTTCAGCACAACAAATGGGCATGCTGAGGAAAAACATAGTACCATATTGCTTTGCTCTTGAGAAAGTAAGCACTCTTTCCCTGCCAGGTTGTTGAAAGCATTTCTATATGGAGCGCTCAGGTTCTTTCATCTTCCCTATCTCTGGGTATTCTCATTGGGAGTACAAGGATATTTTAGCATAAGAGTCACTATGGTACTAGCCATCAAGTTGCTATAAGTCAGGTATATTTGAAACCACATTATTATTTCTTAAATGACTATGACCATTTATGAAAAAGATCTAATATTTTTCCTTCAAAAAACACAACGTAGTAGGTTATTTAGAAATAACATGTGAGTGTCCATTAGAGTACAGAGGGTCCTTACTTTATCAAGATGTTCCCCAGGCTGAGCATAATGTCCTTCTGATGCATACTGGGAGTTTAAAAAGTATCTGACAAGTGAATAATTCATGTGTACTGCTGACACAGCACTCAGTTGGCTCAGAGTAAGTGCTTCATGCACTCAGAAAAATATCTTATCATCATAACTGAGCCTATATGAAGCCAAAACTACATTTAAAAATGATTCCCACCAATTCTTTGGCAATACTTAAGTAAAACTCACAGATGATTTGATTTGTTCCTCAACCAGACCTCAGTCCCAATTTCCAGTGTTTGTTTTGTGTCTATAACACAGGCTGGGGGTAGGATTCCCCATTATTCCCTTATACTTTGTTTGTTTTCATTTTTTAAAGGAGAATGTTTCTGTTATAGTCCAAACAAAAGGTGGTCCTTTCCATTTCAAACTAATCATAACTGGACGATTACAGAAGAATATTCAGGCAAATTTTAATTTTATTGGCAAGAAGATCAGTCCAAGGTAAAGAGGAATTTTCTTGATTCTGGGACCACAAAGCTGTGGGGGAACTCTTGGATGAAAGTCCTAATCCAGCAGAGAAGGATGAAAGGAATTTAAAGGTGAATTTGGGGACTTAAGAAATTTAATACTCTGATTTGGTATCAGATTTTAATTCTTTCCAAAGCCGCTGTGAAATAAAGGTGGGGGAGGGGTCACTTACAGAAAGTTGGCTATGGAAAGTATATATAAAAGTATTTACCAATCCCTTTTGCTCCCAGCCCTGCCATCAACACAGTTTAAAATATGGTTCTTCATATAAGTTGCTGTTGAATTTTATTGAGCTATATGCTCTAACTAATTAAATGACTGTTGTGTCTGGTACTGAAGGTAAAAGTATATATAAATGTGCAAATTACAGGGTTAAAAAGAGATACTATACTACAATTTTGTAATTCTGAATATCCAGCACAAACAACTTGAGACGATAAAATACCAATAAAGCTAAGAATTGACTCAATTCTTTCCTGGCAGAGAAAAGCCAAGAGATAAATTACTAAATGAGCACTGAATGGATGGCTTCAACATGCATTCTTCAGGGAAGCTCTGAAGTAGTGAGAGTTTTGAGGACATTTCCTTGTACTCCCAATGAGAATACCCAGAGATAGGGAAGATGAAAGAACCTGAGCGCTCCATATAGAAATGCTTTCAACAACCTGGCAGGGAAAGAGTGCTTACTTTCTCAAGAGCAAAGCAATATGGTACTATGTTTTTCCTCAGCATGCCCAGTTGGCTATGGAAATTTGCTCAGTGCTGACAGAAGTGACTTGTTTCTCTGAGAGCACAGAGGATGGAATATGGTGCTAATAACCACCTTGGTTTTCATACCATTCACATCACCAGGGGTCATCCTTCTTAGGTTCAGTGAGTGTCCAGGTGGAGTGGTAGTTTACTATTACTGGGACTAAAACTGCACTAGCACCAGAGTTTTTGAATCCTGGCTCTCACATTTATCAGAAAGGCCTTCATGCCTCTCTGTAAATGGAGATTATAGCACTAATTTCACTGACTTACCATATGGCACAAATGAGATAGGTGTGGAGAGTTTTTAGTATAGTAGTTGGCTTAAGTAAGCATTCATTCAATGCCTGATCTGTCTCATCATTTTAAATGCTCAGGAATAGTAGAGATTTGACCTTAATAGTTATTTGATAATATCCCAATCAAATGCATGTTCAGTTTATGGTAAATTGTGCTTGGGAAAGTCAAAAATAAACAAACAAAAATATTTATGAAGTTTCCCAAATCACCTTTTAAGAAGTTTTTGACATTAAGCTGGATGCCAAGACACATGCCTATAATCCTAGTGACTCAGGAGACTGAAGCAGGAAGATTGTAAGTCTGATGCCAGAAGCATCCCATATAACTTAGCAGGACCTTGTCAATAAAAATACTTTCTTCAAGAGCTCAAAAATTAAACACCAAAAAAGCAAAGCATCTAATCAAAAAATGGGCAAATAGCCAGGCGCAGTGGCACATGCCTGTAATCCCAGTGGCTCGGGAGGCGGAGGCAGGAAGATCACAAGTTTGAGAACAGAGGCAGTCTGCATAATTTAGCAAGACCCTGTCTCAAAAAAAAAAAAAAAAAAAAAAGTAAAAAATGGGCTGGGGCTGCAGCTCAGTGGTCCAGCACTTGCAAAACATGCAAGCGCGAGGTCCTGGGTTCAACCCCCAGTACCATCAAAAACAAACAAACAAACAAACAAAAAATGGACAAATGAACTGAACAGAGACTTCTCAAAAGAAGAAACACAAATGGCCAACAATCATGTGAAAAAATGTTCAACATCCTTAGTCATCAGGGAAATGCAAATCAAAACTACACTGCGAAATCATCTCACCCCAGTCAGAATGGCTAGCACCCCCAAAACAAAGAACAACAAATGCTGGTGAGGATGTGGGGAGAAAGGAACCCTACCACACTGCTGGTGAGAATGCAGGATGATGCAGCGCTGTGGAAGTCAGTATGGAGATTCTTCAAAAAAAAAAAAGTAGAACTACTATATGACCCAGCTCTACCACTCCTAGGTATATAGCCAAAGGAATATAAGTCAATATACCATAGAAATACCTATTCATCCATGTTTATAGTGGCACTATTCATAACAGCCAAGATATGGAATCAAACTACATGTCCATCAACAGATGAGTAGATAAGGAAATTGTGGTATATCATACACCATGGAGTTTTATTCATTCATAAAGAAAGATAAAATTATATCTTTTGCTTAAAAATGGATGGAACTAGAGATTATCATTTTAAACAAAATAAACCAGATCCCAAAAGATAAACATAACATGTTTTCTCTCATATGTGAGTGTTGGATTTCAATACATATTCAATATTAAAATATATAGGTCATAAAAATAGAAGGGACCTATGTAGGGAAAGATAATGGACTAAAGAGGAGAAGGAAGAGGCAATAAGAAAGGATAACTGGAGAATGGAAAAGAAACATCACATATTATGCCCTTAAGGCAAAATCTGGATAGAGGGATGGATAGATGGAGAGATTGATAGATAGACAAATAGATATCCATAAAAACAAAATGAAAAACTATAAGAGGGACAATTCATAGTGAGAGAGGGAATGGAGGAGGGGGATCATGAGATGGTAGTGGGAGAGGTGAACAGGAGCAAAGCACAATGATTTGCATGAATGAAAACGTCATAATGAAATCCATTAAGCTGAACATTAAAAAATTACTAATAAAATACTTTTTCAACATAAATAAACTGAAGATTTTCTAATAAGGAGTTAATCTAATAATTCCATTCAAGTAATAGGTCAACTCTGCTGTGAAAATGGAGCATCAGTGTGATATACATGAAAAGACTTTGCAAAAACTCACAGGAAAGGAGGCTTGGCCACTTGCTGAACAGAAACATAAAAAAGAACAAAGAAAGACCAAAGAAGGGGGTTTTCATAATTTACATTGAAAACAGATTACAAATATGCATGTGGTCAGGTAACCTCTGTGGCCCCTGCCCCCAACTCTTTTGTGTGTTCCACTGCCCCAGGAGAGAATTTAGGGAATTCCTCCCACCCCCACTAAATTGTTAGTTTCAGGAAGGTCAAGCCCATGTTTTTTCTAGGTGTCCTCAAGACCTAGCACAGTGGCTGGTACCCAGCAGGCATTGGATAAATGTTTGCTGAAGCCATGAATGTTTAAATGCAAGGCATGGAAGGCGTAAGGCAAAAGGAGAGAGAAAACAGAAGGATGGGGAAAGAAAAAGAAAGGACAGCAATAGAAGACAAGAAGAAGTAAAGAAAGATATTTGATATCCTTTAATATCCTGCCCTAGTCCTGTTTCATGTAGTCCCTTCCTGCCTGCCATCCTACTCCTCTGGTATTGCAGATTTACCTGCTTAGACCTCTATCCATTATGGGCTGCCAAACTCCTGAATGTCACCTTTGCTAGGATTTTCTGTACCTTACTTTCCATCTTGTTTTCAGTGAAGACTTCCTATTGTTCACTCACGCTTTTCTAGGAAGATAGTAGGACCTATGTCCCAGAATCTTTGCCAGGTTGGCCTGTCTTACCTTTGATTAATCCACTGTTAGAACAGCATCAAGAGCCTCAGACATTAAGCACGCTAACCAAAGAACTCTTCTATCCAAACCTAATAAGCACTAGGATCCAGTAGTCAGTGTTGGCTACATTGGTCAAATGGGGGTATCTACCTCATTGTGACATCATCCTATCCATCAGTCACAGCATGGGTGTACAAAGTAGCCCCTCTGAGACTATCCATGGCCCTTTATCCTCTATGAACTAGCTTTACCTTGACAAACAGGCATTCTGCCTTTCAGACACACCCATGAAACTTAGATGTGAAACACAGTTTTCAGTTTTCCTATCAGCCTCTGCAGTCCTCGAACTAGCTGCTCTGCCACTGTGTCTCTTCCAGGCTGGTCTTTCTCTGCAATAGTACCTAATTGCTTAAGTATTATTCTTGATTTCCCTTATCCCATAGTCAAACCATCATCAATCCTTTCTTCTCTGCATTGGAAATGCATTCCAAATCAGGCCACTTTTTTTACCACTTATAGTATTATTACCTTAATCCTTATCACTGTTACCACCCACCTGTTTCACTGAACTAAGACTACTGACTAGTCCCATGGCCTCTACTCTTGACCTGGTATTGCAGATTTACCTGCTTGAATCTCTATCCATTATGGGCTGCCAAACTCCTGAATGTCACCTTTGCTAGGATTTTCTGTACCTTACTTTCCATCTTGTTTTCAGGGAAGACTTCCTATTGTTCACTGCTATCCACAGAAGAGCTCCCAGTGGTCCTATTTCTCAGTCTGCTATCCACAGAAGAGCTTCCAGTGGTCTTATTTCTCAGAGGAAGTTAGATCATAACACTTCTCAACAGTACAATACTTTCTCCTATCACACTAAAACAAAATTCAAAATTCTTAACTTGCCTCATAGTTCTCACATGAGGGGCTTCCTGGCTGCCTCCCTAACCTCATCCCTACCACTGTCATGCACACTCACCTCAGAGGTCTTCCTGCTGACTGAGAGCATCCCAGAACACTCTATCTGAAGCCTCTGTGCTTAATGTTCCCTCTGCTGGGACTGCTCTTCCCCAGATGTCTGCATAGTTCAGTTTTGCACTTAATCCAAGTCTCTTCTCACTGTCACCTCATTGGAATTGGGGGGCTTTCTCCTCCTCTCATCCTGCTAAGCTTTCCTCCCCAGTTCTTGCCATCAGATGTCTTGGATATTTGTGTGTTTGTTTATTGGTCATGAAGCATCTCTTCATTGAGTAGAAGGTTCAAGGGAGTGAGGATTTAGTGTTGGGCTGTAGGGCATCTCAGCACAGTGTCTGGAGCAGAGGATATGTTTGACAAATATTTGTTGAGTGAGTAAAAGAATAGATGTCCAGAAAGCTTTCCAGAAGGGTTAGACAGAAGTCTGAAGGGATTTCAGAGCATTAGAGCATAGATCTGACTTGGAATGAAGGGAGGCCAGTGATTCTTCTACCCTGTGTGCATCTTCACACTGCTGGTCTACACCAGGCCTGAGCCCCTGCTGGTGACCATGAAGACTTTGCTGAGAAAAACCAAGGTTTGGAGAGCAGAAACATGTGTGCCCATCCATACCGCTGCCCTCCCCCATCATGGGACTGTGATTCCTGCCTAATAGCTTAACACCTTGAGTCACCCTGAATAAACCAGGCCACTCCCTAAGCAGTGAGGCAAGTAGTCTCCTGTAAAGTTAAACTGAGACACTGAGGCATAATGATGAGCCAAAGTCATAAGGCAATTGGGAAAGAAATTAGGATTAAGATCTAGACCACATCCCTTCTTCTTTTGGGTGTTGGCTATCAAAAACATTATGCTTGGAGCTGGTCCATGTTTCATGGATGTTTCATTCAAATGCAAATGAAAGAGAGTCCCTAAAAAATGGACTGGTGCCTTCACTTTCCAAGCTGTGGTCTTCGTGTGTGCATGACAGGATAGCTGAGTTTAAGCTATCAGAGAATTAGCAAGTCTCCCCTTGGGCTCTTTGACTTCTCCCCTCTGTTTGCAGACATAATATTCAATTTCTCCAAAACATCTCTGGTTACTGAAAATAAATTTTGTGGGAAAATTGTGACTACAGTCAAACAAAGAGTTAACGCAACCAAAACAAAAAAAGAAATCCAGTTTGAAATATTTTTACAACGTTCTTTACACTAGAGAGCAGTGGAGAAAAAAACCAGCATTTTAAGTGCTGCTCTTTTTCCCATTAGGTTGTCTGCTTTTACAGGTGGCAAGTTTCAGCAAGATCTGAAGGTGAAGGGCTCATGCAGAGATGGTGTGCAGCAGAAAGACCTGACCTGCCTGACCTCCTGCCCATGCATACAACATAATCACTCACAAAATAGATACTAAAATAATGTCAGCAGCTGCCTGGCCTAAACTCATAAAACTGAGAGCACTGAGGGTTAAGGCAGAAAGCCTGTCCTTAACTCACCCCCCCCAGGCCTCAAAATTACCCCTTCTCTGGCCTGAATTAACAGAGCTCACACCAAATGGCTTTTTGCACCTCCTGCTTTTCCTGGTGTCATTCTGACACTGTTGATTTTTTTTCCCTCACAGGGCCTGACTCAATGAGTTTAAATGCCCTTCTCTTTCTCACTCACCACATGCGAACTTTAATTAAGGCTGTCTCTGCATTACACCAACATAACTTAGGGAGAAGTGAAACATTTAGTCAAATCACTGAGTTTGGGGCCTAAGAGGAGGGAGAAAGGAAGGTCAGAGAGGGTCACACAGAACAGTAAAAAATACTACACATGTTTAGATAGGTTCATTTGCCTATACTCCTTCCTCCTTTGGGCTGTACACACCACACTTCTTCTCATTCTGGACAGCAAACATTCCTTCTTGAAATTAATCTACCTTTCTCCAAAGCCATCCTCTTCTCCCTGAGCTTCCGATATACTTTGGCATCCCTATATTATCCATTTTAGCAGGGAAATTGTTGCTCTTATGATTCTCTTCAACAAAAGAGAAATCTGAAGCTCAAAAAGTTAATACCAAGTCCACAGTCTCAATAAGACATTTTTTTAAAAAGGAAATAATACATTTTAAAAGTTAACTAAAGAAAAGAAAGATCAAGCATTGGACTAAACTTATAAAGTCCAGCGGAATAAGTATTGGTTGAAATGCTATGAAAGTGCTAATGATAAACTTGGTTATATACATGTTGTAGAAGGACCCCAAGACATCATTTCTCCTTCTAGTAGTTTATGTAGCTTATTTAATAGGGATCATGAAAGGACCCTTACTTTTGCAGACTGAAAGGCTATTTATTAATTATATGGAAAGTCAGATTTCTGCTGCTATGACAAAATATCTGGG